>NW_010584080.1:193378-225335 GCF_000705375.1 Tinamus guttatus | reverse complement strand
ATTCCTGCTAAGCCTGCAAGTCTTCTGAACAAGGAAGGGATTAATCACGCTGCTAATTCTTGCTGGGAATGCCTGAACCAGAAGTCATCACTCCTAATGAGTCAGGAGATGTACAGCTGCAACGAGGCCTTGTGCTACACACGGCGATGAGGGAAGCGCATCCCATGAAGCGGGACGCACCTACGGGTGTCAGACCTCATCTCACTGCTGGGTAGAAAACAGTCAGGGAGTTAATTGCCATTTGTTCTCCACTGATCTTTTCTGTATCCTTTTAGTTCATCTAATCAGATCCTTCTTGGCCCTTTTGAGGGAGCTTCTACTCATTAGTAATACACTCGGGTGTACTGGAATTTCTTCTTCCTTCTTCTTTTGACCCAAATGTAAGCAACTCTGCAAGAAAATTACAGGGATATTCTTATTTTTCTTCTTTTCACGCATTTCAGACAGCATGATATCTCTCCTATGTGCTTCATTTAAGGAAGTATAATGCCTAAACCAGAACAGGTTATATTCACCTCATCTACTATTAAACAAGAGTCTTCTGTAGAGAATTAGATATGCATTTACTTTATCAAAACCTACATATTGCAATCTATACCTAAGAGCAATGCTAGACACCTATATAAGTGAAAAAAGCCACAGAGGTTCTGCAGAGTAAACGAGCCAATGCCAAAGGGAGCCTCTTCTAAATTCCAACTACATTGGAGTGCAGAAAGGAGAATAAAAACTGAACATGCAGCATTATTATTTATTTTGGGGCTGAAGAGGCGCTGCATAAATATGCAGTCCCACAAAGAGCTCACAACCAAACTGCAACACGGCCCCGCTCCCCGCGGCTAATGCCTCGTATCCATGAATTCGTCACGGGGAAAACATGGAGAAATTTGGGAAAAGAGCTGTGTTAAAGCTGGAATTTCTGCGCCCCATGTGGTTGCTCAGTTTCTGAGCATCAACTGCTTGCAACAAGTCACTCCTGAGCGAGCTCCAATGTAAGGATTGCGAATTATTTGGTGAATAATTTTAATCAACAACTAAATTCAGGCAAGCCATGTTTTATTCCCAGGCAATCCACAAATAGAAAAGGGTGACATTCATAAAACAAATTACTCTTTATGAATTATTCACCCAACTCTAATCTTTTCCAGAATTTCCAATCTCTTCACTGAATCCTACTGTGAAAAGTTCAAGACCATACTCATTAAAATAAATGTAATGTAACTGAATCCTAAAGGAATGCATATAAGGATCAGTCATTACAACAAGCTATTGTGCATCTGAAATTCCCATTTTCCTCAAATGGGGAATGTGGGATCCCGTCAGCAGTTTAAAAGACATAGCAACACCTGGATTACAAGCGCTGTAAGTTAAAAAACCCCAAAGGCATCTGAACGTGGCCTGCTGACCTACTTCAAGGCACTCACAGGTCCCCTTAAACGGTACAACCTCTCTCCTGAAGGGGCCCAAATTACACAAATCTCGGAACAGCCCTTGATCATCAACCTGCTTCCTTGCTGTGTAAAGAACATGCCCAAGGTAAGGTCAGTCCTTGGAGGAAGCTTCCCATGTCCTGACTCACTGCTGGCCAACTTGGACTTTCCTCTGGCCAGGCCAGGAATGATGTGTACAGGCTCTTGAACCGGCTCAGGCCCTGTGGTGGGATGTGATCACAGACCCTCGCGTGAATCACCAACACAAAGCCTACGATGGAGACAAGCAAACCAAACATATTCTGACCTTTGCTTGGGGAAAGCAATGAGCTGATGAATGAAGAGGAACTGGAGCTGCTGCTATCTGTATTACTCACCATGGAGAGTTCATTTGTCCCCTATTAGTAAATACGAAAATATGTAGTTTTGTTGGCAGCCAAACAGCCAGGCTGTGGTTTCAGAGGATAATCTGGCAGTCACTGCCGCAAAGTTTCTCCATTTGATTCATTATTAAGTCAAATAAGATGTCTCAGATCTCGCTCACAACAGTCATCTGGTGTGTTATCTCCCCTGTATATTAGGAGGGATGTTTTCCCAAAACCTAATGCATCACTGCAGCTAGCGCGTGCCAGGGAGCCGCGGCGCGGCAGGGGGGACACGGATGCAAGTCTCTAATATTTTGAGTCTAAGTTTCCCAAGAATCACCAAAAGGGCCACAGGACAAGCACGAAGCCCCTGCTCGCCACGTGCCTCTCAGCACCACCTCTGCGCGTTAAACTTCTCTACAAATTTCCGTTTTGCTGTGGGAAGAGATACTCTCTTCAGAGGGAGAGTTGGCCAAGAACTTCTAAGCAATCTAACGGAGGGACAGCTGCACTTCCTCCACCACGTCACCCTGTGCAGCTCCAGGCTCTCGTCTGCATCCAAGAACCATGACTCACGTGCTGGGGGAGTAATGTGAGGACTCCAGATTCCGGACACGGAGCTCTCAGCGTGGTACACGGCACATACAGAACATGCTTGGAGCTGCTTGTGCCTCACGCACCTCCTCTCGAGGAAGGACAGAGGAAAACAGCAGAGCAAAAGGAAAAGAGGCCCCGCAAGCTGCAGATCCATCCCTGTTCCCCCGTCCCCACTGCACCAGCCTGCCACCCCCGGAGACGTTTTCCTCGGAGCCTCAGCAGACCCGCAGCTGACAAGTGCTCAAGAGAAACCCTCTCCTTGCCCCGAGCAGGAAGAAGGAACGGGACTGCCCGTGTCCAGAACGGCAGGAGGAGAAAAGACAGGGAGAAAGAGAGATGGGAAAAGCAGAAGGGAAGTCAGAAAAGCCTTTAATAAAAAGGAGGAAAAGGGAGTTTCAACTGCAACATCACACATGGTTTGCTATCAACTGCCACCAATGTTGTTTGTCTTTCATTTTTTGGTTTTTTAAATGGTAGACTTATATCACAGAAAATATAAGCTGACAAAAAATGACCATGCAAAGCCAAGAATTTCATTCCAAGTTTTCTCTTCACCACACTTATGCCTGCAATTTCTTATTTCCAAAAGAGAGGGACAGAAAACCAGGCTGTCTGCATGGTGTTCTTTGTTTGAGTCATTTCTCCTTGCCGGGGCACAGCAGTACAACACATCCAGCAAGGAATGACCCGCTGCAAGTGAAAACTCATGTGCAGCTCAACAGCTGCACATTGTTTGAAAGATGAACAAAAACAGAATACATTTTGTGTTATTTTAATATCTAAATATATATAAATATATCTAGTAGGTAAAGGAAATCGAAATCCAAAGTGCCAGCAGACTGCCAGAAGACTGAAAAAGTGATATTGCTGTTGGCTCCAAAGAGAATGGTTTGTCTACCCTTTTCCAGGAACTTTAAAAGATAGTGATGGAAAGCAAAGGGAGAGGAGGAAAAGTTTAAAAAGGAGAAAATTACCATATAAATTGAAACCACATACGGGATACCATATGTATATCACATACTCCAGTTCATGGTATGTATCTGCCCTGTAACTCCATCTTCAGGTCAATATTCCCCACTGTCACAGTTTTCTCTCTAAGACACATCTGCTCAGGGCATTATCGTATTCTGGGGCTTGTTTGCTCCCTTGGATATAGTGAGAAAGGCCATGGGCAAGTAATGGTCAATATTCATTGTTAACAACACAAAATAAGTTTCCTTGGACAGCTTCACACACCAGAGGTTGGATTCTTGCCCACGGCCTGGCTAGAGCTCAGCACTCCCTGAGGGAGCAGGCGGGGAGAGCGGCCATGTCCCCGCACGGCAGAGAGGTGGGACGTGACGGGACCCCATCCTTAGCCTTTCCCAACAAACATATCTGGGCATTTTCAATTCATTTGGAGTACACAAGATTAATAAGAAGGAAAGTAAAATTCTGTCATTTGATTTGTCTTTGAGCCACCTCCTAGGCCAACCTGGTTCCCCTAGGCCAACCAGGACACGCTGGCTCTAAGCCACAGTGGCACAAGAGAAAGGGGACAGCAGACCCTGGGCAGCGTGGAGGCATTGCCTGAGGTAAGAGGTGACTAAGATAAGGAGCAGGACCTTGCCGCGGGGCTGGGAAGGCTGCTCATCCTCTCACTAGAGCTGGTCAGAGCTCCGCTCCACAGCCCTGCTCCGCTCACGGCTTTCCCGGCAGCTGGGCACATCCTGGGTCACCCGCCAAACCTGGCGGCGCTGATGGGAATCCTGAGCTCTACACTGGCCTAGTGAAAGGCCTCGTTCATCTTGACAGTGGATTCCTATAGCCCAGCACACTACAGAAACCTCTGAAACCATGGAAAACGCTGAACTGATGCTGACATGACTGACACATCTGGCTGAGCAACCCAATGGATCTGGACAACTCCACCACACCATTTACCCACGACCACTATTGCTGCCGTGGGCTTAAAAACAAGGTTGTGAGCACCAACCATGAGCAGAGATCTCAAAATATTTGTAAGGGAAAAGTTTTAGTGAGAGTTGTTTCAGGTGCTTGGAGTAGTTCAGAAAGTTGGAGCTGGGCAGGTTTCCTAGCAGATAAGGAGGCTGCACAGTCCAAAGCTCAGAGTGCGAGTGGAAGAAGTAAATGTATCAGCTGGTGCCACAAAGTTGACGCACATAAACTCAAGCTCGCTAAGCCCTGGGGACTGTGCTCATCGGGAACAGGCATTTGTTTGTCAAAACTTAATCCTTCCCAGAAGATGAAGATTACAGCAAACTACACTGACTTCACTGCCAAACAAGACCAACTCACAGAAGCTTTCTGCTGTCCAGCTCACACCCAGTAACCTTACAATTTCAGTTAATTTTAAGTAATTTTTTGGTTATTCAAATAAATACTCCTAAAGGGTTGTTAAAGATGGATGAACATATCTCAAGGCAAAACGCCTTGGCTTCAAACTGGGATTACTCCACAAATGTCTACTCTTAACTTCCACGTACCTACGTCTGGGCCGTCAGCTTTGCCTGTTTCAGCAACAGAAAGAAACATCTAGTGGGAAACAGATGTTGCCTGATGTGATAAGGCGCTTATCCCTGCCACGCAGGAACGGCGCGGCCGCGATTCCATAGCGCGGAGCCCAGCTCCCGGCGCCGCGCGGCGCGCGCTCCACAGCTGTGTTTCCTCAAGGAAGAGGACAAGAAGCAAGAATGCGAAGGCGCCGGATTCCTGTTGGGAGAGAGGCAACGAAAATAAGGTTGTACGTTCTGGGAATTTAGACTCGTATCTAAGCTGGCACCACTGCTTCTCCTCTCGTCGCAGGTGCAGCGTGCCACCAAAATTAAATGAACCCGGAGCCAGCTGTAAATTGGCCTTTGTAAAAATATTTGTTTTCTCTTTATGCACATAGCTCTACTGTCTTGTGATTCTTGAAATCTGCAGCCTTTGCACTTTAAGGGACATTAATTCAAATGAATACAGCAGCAAACCACTACCATATATTACACTTTGTTTTTACAGATGTACATAGTTTTCAAATTCGGAGATAAAATAATGCAAAGCCAGGCAGGAGAATGAGGCATTCAGGCCAAGCAGCCTGCGTGCAGGTAGGAAATGCAGAAATGAGCGGGCCTGGCTCGCTGACGGTCCTTAACTGCTCTGCAGGGAAAAGGACTGATACTGAAGAGGGCAGCCCCAGAGCAGCTGAATGCCTGGGTGCAGTTTCCTGTTTATATAAATTCAGATTAGCCTCTTCCAACGTTTGTGTTCAGTGACATTCAGATTCCATGTGGATCACAAATCCTTCTCAAATGGCCAAAGAACATCGGGTGTTTCATCCAAGTGCAGAGCTTGGGTCCAGCATTTTCCAGCAAGGGCAGTTTCTGGGAGGGCAGTAGAAACCTTGAGACACTTCAGGGTTTTTCCTCCCTTCCAAGAAATCCACCCTCCTAAAGATAAGTGCGACTGGTCTGCCTTGGTGATGTTATTTTTGCAGAGCAAGCCTGGGAAAATGCAGACCAGATGGGAATACAGAGCAATTCCCAGTCACCATAAGAAACACGCAGCATCTTCCCAGGCCATTTCCCTTCAATATAGTACTTCATATTTCTCCTGCAGAATGGTTCCCATTCCCAAAGCTCTTGGAGCCCCCCGCACCGCAGCCGGGTCCCAGCCAGGACGGGCATCGCACCCGGCAGCCGCAGGGATCCTTCCCGGCTGCTCCGAGCCCGGAGCACAGAGCCCAGCGCTCCTCGGAGCCACGCTGGCAAGAGCCCGGAGAATTACAGAATGATGAATGCTGCTTGGATGAGAAAGATTGCCAGAGTTAATTATGAGCTATTATTTAGACATACTGGTGAGGAAGACATAACAATCCTCAACGCTCAGACTTGACCTGCCAAATTCAGGTCTCTGGGCACAACGCTGCATGCAGCATTGCTTAGGATTCAACCAAGAAACTTCCTCCGAAATTGGCTTTGATGAAGTTTTATGAATAAGCAAAGCATTCCATTAGCAAAGGGTCTTTGGGTCTCCGTTACTCAGAGCAGCAATAACAGTGTGAGCTGGAGCTGTCTACATGGTCACTTCTTGGCCTGTCCCAGTGACACAGATCGTGAGAAACAGATTTTTTTGTGATAGAAAGACCTAAGAACATTGATAGCTTGGGAATAAGCTAAAAACTTGCACGAGTAACCAAGGGACCTGGGAAATGATTCTGCACATTGCCAAGAAATTAAACCAAATTTAATTTCCCATCTTAAGCTTTTTCATGTCTTTCGACTTCTTGCAAATGAGAGATTATGCCAAGAAAATATCTTAAAAATATCACAACGAACACAAAACCCATTCTGCTAAAGCAAATGTTAAGTTCTAAAAAGAAAGCATTTTCTCTGATGTCTGAAAAGTTTTGATGCCAACTAAGTGAAGAAGGGAGAAGTAATACAATAAAAAATGAGAAAGGGCAATATATGGAGTATGGCTGGACATTTAGACTCTATATACTGGAAAGCATCTGAGAAGCATTAACAATAAAGCTCCAAGTCACTTCTAAAAGCAACAGTGGAGTGAGATGATGGGACTTTGGAGAAATAAGCTACATTTCTCATGACAGGGAGTGCAGTGAAAGGCCTCTGCTTACTGGGCCAAAGAGACAAGATAAAAGCTCAGTATCCTGTTTCCAAAGGTGGCCTATAGCAGAGTCCTAAGAAACTACGTAAGTCCAGGTCAAGCAAGTAGTAGTATTTTTCCTGAACATACTTCCATAAAAGTGCAAATTTGGGATTTCTGGAACCACAGGTGATGTCTGGCTACTTTTTTAACTCATGCAACACTTGAGCATCAACGGCAGCAAGGAGTTTCATGATGTTATTGTGCTTCGTATCAGCTTCCTCACGTTCATCTGAACCTTCTGCAAGTTTTATTCGATGTGTCCTAGTCCTTGCCCCGAAAGAGACACCGAACAGTGCTCCCCCATTTACCTGCAGGATTTTACAGACCTCTGTATCTCAAGATCTTTTCCCACCTCCCCTCCCTTGAATTCTTCTGCCTTCTACAGCATTCCTCAACTGCTCTAAAAGGAAGGAGAGAGACCTGGTTATCCCTGTCCCACTCAGAGGGTGCAAGAATAAAACTCCACTTGGTTCTCATGCTGCTACACAAAAGGTCCTATGTCCAGGAGGCTCTAGAGAGGAAAATCCTTGTGGAAGGGTTACATATTATCCCTGTTACTCACTAGCCTTCCCGCTCTACGTGCTTAGTTCTGTAGCAGCACTGAGTTTCAAATCACTGTTTCACTCTTTGGCATTATGAATCATACCTCCTGCAAAGTCATCACAAAGAGGCCATCTACTTATTTAGTCTCAATCCAAGGTCAACTTTTGATTTGAATATGAGATTTGGAAATTATAATTCCAAGTGACAGAACACAGTGGTTGATGAAAAATGACAGACTACAAAACTAGTGGTTTATCCTACTGTCTCTTCTATCCCAATGAAGTCTTTTTTTCCATCTCTATAAAGTTCTCAAGCAATTTACTCTTTGAGGAAAGACCTCATTTCATGATTTTAGCACTGTTGTTATGATATCGGCAGGGGTTTCTTTTAAAGCCTCCTCTGGCAGGAACGTAACTCCCTAAGATTCTCTCCCTGCATTTAAAACAAAACAGCTCTAGCTGTTGCGGTTGCAGAGAAATGTTTGAACTTTAATGCAATCTTAGAAGCTCAAAGAAGAAGGCAGATATAAACCAAAACATGATTAGAAATTAGACGACAAATCTGAGGGTTTTAACCAAATCTCATTCTCTGAATGCTTGGGTTTACGACACAAACCTCCCTCTACACGTCAGGGACCGTCTGGGCTTTTTAAAGCCCTGCTTACAGCTCACGGAGGCTGACAGCAACTGCGTTCAAAAGGAGTCCTTGGGTACTCGTGTCACCATCAGGCTCTGCTCTGGTTTAGCACCCGTAGTGACGGGGCTTACTCCAATTAAGAGAGTCTGCAGAGAGAAATCTTCAGACACGCAGTGTTATGAAAACACCTCCAAATTGTCCTGGGCACCCGCTGCGTTTCGCGCCCAGCTCTGGGAAGGGGCTCCCGACCTGCAGACCCTCCGCCTGGATCCTCCTCTCCCAGGCTCGGCCGCTGCCCGCGCCGCCGGAGCCGTTAACAGGCGCTCGCTGGTGTTAATCCTGCAGACGTGGCCTGAGAAAACACTCCAGCGATGGCACGCAGGGGTTTATATATATATTCTTATATACACACACACAGATCGCATTACATCTCTCCCACGTTGTTTATTTTACTCATCTCCCATCTCCACGTAGGCTGCGGTTTGGCAGAAAACACTGTCCAGCCCCTGTTTGCTCCGAGATGTTCTCTACATTCCCCTGAGGCCAGCAGCACTTTCTTCCCTGTTTAAAGGCTGTGTGTTTGAACCCACAGCAGTGGGTGCCCAGAGCTTGCAAGCCAGCGTGGAAGGGCTCCCAACACCCAGCAATCAGGACAGGTTCTATTCAATAAATAAATAAAGTCCTTGTGTAATCTCATAACTGCTTCTTTACATGAGGGGGAAAGCAATAGCAGGGACGGGAGAGGGGGGTCTCCAGTTCTGCCCACACTGGCACGTCCAGCCCTTGGGAATTGCCCTGGAGCAGCTGCAGAGCAGGAGGGCCCCAGAGCGGCTCTGCGCGGCCAGGAGGAAGAGGAGGGCGTCTCGGCCAGGAGGAAGAGGAGGGCGTCTCGTCTGCCCTCCCAAAATGTCAGTGCTGGGACTCCTGCGGGTGCTTCTGCTCTAAGCATCAGCACAAAATCACCTACAAGCCCCTTAACACTTGCATCTAAGCAAGCTATTATGACCAAGCAAGCTATCTGACCAGCTATTTTCACACGTGTTTCATGACAAGGTTGGGACACGGCATCAAAAACCCTGTCAAATCCACATGCAGAGGCACGGCAAGCTGAAAGCAGCAACAAGAGGAAGGATATTAAACATCCCGGGTATAGCCCGGAGTATAAATGTTTAATGGAGCCCCCATGGCGAGTACCACGTCTCCCAGTCTTCCCCATAAAGTTATATAAGCGTTTTGAGGGGCTTGCTTGTCTAGAAGCAGAACATGTGTTTTGCTACGGCAGCTTTCCTTAAATTCAGGCTTTCAACCTTAAGGGGTAAATAAAATAAAATAAATCCCAGTGAAACACATTGAAGATTTACTATGGACTGTTTGGATAAGGAGAAAGAAGCAGCACAGCAGAAGACGATTTAGGTCACTGGGATAATTCACGGTAAATGCCCTAATCTTTACAGTGCCAACTACTCACTACACTCTGTTCATGTATATATATAGATAGATATAAATATATGCATTTACACACACCAGCAGGTAAACTCCACCATCATAATTCTGACACATGTAATTTACAGAGACCTTCAGATTTAATGGGCTATGTCTACACTGGTTCTTTCTACTGGCACAACCACGTTTATGTTTTACCCTCTCAATGTGAAAGCTTCTCAGGAAGGCTGTCCCTAATTCCCATCCTCAATCTGAAATAAATTATCACTCCCTTCACTCTGTAGATTGCTTCTGCTGAGCTGCCTCATGCCGAAACCGTTGTGTGTGTTATATAGTCGGCCTCTGGCCATTTGTTAAATCTTGTTTTGTTAGCCTGTTAGAGTTTCTCAGGAGGATTTAAAGGCAAATGGAAAGCCTATATACTATTTCATAACTCATTCAGATACACTGAGAAACGCAAACTTTTCTCAGTGCCCTCTTAACTGTGCTCAAAAACACACAGCAATGCTGCAGTCCTATTGCAAGAACATTTTGTTGTTTCAAAACCCAGACATACAAACTCAGGGAAAGTCTAATTCAGACGGACAGCAGTGACCGCAGGTGGTGGCCCACATCCCAGCACACCTCTGAAACCTGGCAGACAGTTCCCCACCATTCCAAGGCTGAAATACTGTCAAATGATCCGAACTTGCAAATGTCCAAAATACAGCAAAGACTTTGAAAGGCCCCGCTGCCACGAGGGGACAGCTACAGAAAGCAGCGGGCAAGTGGAACGGGCTGGTGGGAGCGAATGCAGAAGAGGAGCTCCTGGGTCACACGCAGAAGCAGCAGCGGTGCCTGCGCCCAGGGTGTCCGACAGCAGCGTCGTCACCCGTCACACCAGACGGAGCAGAGCTGAGAACCACCTCCGTGACAGGAACGCGAGGGGACAGCATCACGGGGCCACTGAACGGGCATCTTCCCACTAACACAGGGTCACGGCAGAGCTAAGGGGCCACCTTCTCCTCACATCCCCTTCCTGATCCGTTCCACACAGCTCCAGCACAGAGGGGACCTTCAGCAGGGAGACACGACTTTGTTCCGTGCTTTTTCCATTAATACCCATAAGATTCCAGTGTTCCACACTTCCTACAACCAGGTCCAAGGTCAACATTCATGCCTTTGGAGACTACAGAAACGCCTCTAGCCCGTCCCATGCTACTTAAGTGTTGTGCAGCGAGGTTAGCCATCCATTTAATGTCACAAATCAGTGTGACAGCCCTTCAGAAGCTCTACCAAGAATCCAGACCGCTTGCAGTTAAAGAATACACAAATACTGGTGAATTAGCTGCAAAAGGGAAGTTGAGCAGAAAAATGACTTACTGAATGCTCTACAAAAACTTACCACCATTTGCAGCAGTCTTCCAAGAGCTCTAGTAATTAAAGCAATTTAGCTACAAAAGACTATTCTCATCTTCCTCTTCTTTTTCACTTAAATTTGCTAATTATCTCCAGCCCAAGAGGCAGGGTCCTAATTAGAAAGTAAGTCTCTTGGCTTGAAAGGACACCAGCCAGTAATTATTGCTTCATGCTCAAACCTCCACAGCTTTCCATGATGTTTGGATCACCATCAAGGACTCTTGACATGGATTTACCTGTCAGGAGAATGGAAGCCACTTTCATTTAGTCTTCCCTTTCTGTCCAGGTCTCACATTGCACAATATCTGCAAAACCAACACTGTGCTGGAAGCAGTGGGTTGCAGCTACAGTGGTCACTGCCTGAGCAGGAAGCCCATAACGACTTGTGGCTTCCATACTACGAAATAGAAGCCCACCCTAGAATTTCCCAGTCTTTCTAAACTGATTTTAGATCGTAACATGGGCCCTCAGGCTTTTTATGCTCATGCAACAATTTCACTGACCACCGCAGAGCTGCTGCCTGTTTGCATTAGCATGAGGCAGAGTGATGCACTCCAATGTCTCTGCCCTACAACACTGATTCCTAAAATGCTGTTTCCAGATTAAAATAGTTTGCAACAAATTTGTGTCACAAAGTGACTTCACAGCTGAATTATTCCATTTGCTTCAGAGAATTCCAGCAAGGAAAAGTATGTATAAAAGTTAATTCTGTACCATTTGTAATCTCCACAGTCAAAACATACCTGTGATGGCAGGGAGTGGTAGATCTACTATGGAGATTTCTACACTCCATGGACAGAAGGAAGTGGTTTTTTTGCAATCCAAAGCTGTGGCTTTGCCCTGGCCCTGTCACCGACCCATTTTATGCAGTTGCCACAGATTCCCAGTGTGTGAAATGGAGATGAAAGAAGAAATCCCTGTGTGGGTACCGCGAGGAGAGGGCTCACACAGCACGACCGCCTGCACCAGCAGGGCAACGTGCTCAGCAACCCCGTTTCTTCCATTCCATGCTCTTCAAAATAATGAGCCAGGTAATTCTTTTTATTTAAGAATCTCACAATTATGTAATTGCAGTTCATTATAGAACATTCTGCACAGGTTTGCTATAGGACAAAAGGGGGAAGAAAGTCAGTTTTGGAGACACTACTCCGATCACTTCTATTCTTACCATTTTAACTTAATGCAGATTTACCTTGTAGAAAGCAGGCAAACAAACTCGGCATTTAACTAAAAAGTTAAATTACAGAAAACATTAGCAGACATATTTTCAGCCTATCATTGCTATAGGCACTACACCCAACCCTTTCATAAGCCCTTCCAAACATCACCCATTTTCAGCTGAGTTCATCTCTGTAGATTGAGCTTGGCAGAGAATTTTAAATTCAGAGAAAGTGGCAAAACCTGTGATTCACCTGTTCTCCTATAAACCCCATGGCCAACTTCCATTTTGACTAATCCAGTTGCAGAAGTTCTTGCAGTTTATAAGCAAATTCCCTTTGGGCACTGCAAACCCGAGCCCCGGTGTCATCCAGCACCCTGGAGGACATCACCCTGCAGAACACCCACCTAATGTGGGCGAGTACGTTCTGTGCAGGGCAAGTCATCTACACAGACCAGATGTCAACCTTGTGATATGCCACATTTGGCCATAACAGCAGTAGTAACTTCCAAATCTCTGAAGCTTGGACAAATATCGAGATGCAGCCTTAGCATGTACTGTAAGATGGGTAGTGCTAGAGGTGGTGGAACCTCAGTTTGAGTTTCTTAGGGTTAGATTTAGTTCTTGCAATTGGACTGCAAAAGAAAATACAGACACGGCATTTTATTAACTTTTTTTTGATTTTGGAGGACGCTCAAAAGAGAAGGAACCAGTATGAGAAACTGCCTGTAAATCTCAGGGCAACAGAACAAAATAAAAGGAATAATAATAAAAAGGGGGGTGACTGCAAAGAGAGAAGAAAGCCTTGCTGTTCCATCCTCTTTTCCTGAGTTTCACACTCTTAAATCATAAACTGACTGAGCAATGAAGAAGACGCATTTGTAGCCATGGTGGAAGCAGCAGCATGTACGAAAACAGCTCCAGGCACAAATGCATTAGTGGAACAGCAAGTCCACTGCTTAACCTACCACCAAAACTGTTTGCTCTAGCCACCAATCATGCTTCGAATATAATGTTTTCTTCAGCTTTTACGACCCTCCAACACTCCCGCATCTCCCGCTTTCTCATCCGTATCTGTGCAGATACATTTAAGGAGCAAACGGTTCTCCTGGGCTCCTGGCTGTCACTGTGAGAGCCACCGTCATCAGAGACGAGGGAAACCTTGATCCTGGGAGCCAAAGGGAAAAGCCTTCAAGATGAGAGAGAGGAGAACAAATTCCAGCACCGATGGCCAGTGCTGTTGTGCTGGCAGCGCCTCCCGTGCGAAGGCACCAAGCTGGGGCCCTCCTGCTCCTCCAAGGAGCACGGATGCTCCGCGAGGCCCCAAGGTTGTGCTGCCTGGTTGTGGTCTTCCTGGCAGAGCCGAGTTCTGAATCCAGCTTCAAGCTACGGCAGAGCAGAAGGGTAATTGAAAATATAAAGGGAGTTTGCAGCCGCGTCCTGACGCTCGAAGGAGAGGTGGAGGCGCGGGGTGTCCCCGGGGACCGGCTGCCACCCGCACGCGCCGCTGGTGTCACCAGGCAGGGCCCAGCTTGGCTTGGCGGGATGCTCTGCACCCAGCAGGGTGCTCCATGTGCAGCACCTCCTCGTCACCAGGGGCCTCGGGGACAGAGGGAAAACACCCTTCCTGAGCAAAGGAAAGAGCCTTGGAATACCAAGTAAAAGATGAAAACCAAGGGAGCACAGGGAGCCTTGTCCAGCTGCAGGGACTAATGGGCCATGACCCAGGTTCATTCAGCATCAGCTAGCTGGACTTCCTGAGCATAAGCAAGGCTGGGGATAAATTGGGACACTTATTCCAGATGACAGGAGCAGAGTAAACAAATAGATGCTTTTTAATTTCCCCTTTTATGCAGGGGGCCATAAAAATTTCAATGGCAAAGAGACTGCACGGGGGAAAACACAGGAGATTCAGGCTAGCACAAGCAGCGTGACTTTGCTGTTTGGGGGATGAACCTTTGCCCCAACAAAAGGGAGCTTTTCAACCCCAGAAAAGCTGGTCCCAAGAGACTGGGGGTCCCTCATGGATGGATGTTGCTGCTCCCCTCTCTGCCCCGCGGCTCCTGCCCTTCCACCCTTCCCTAAAGCTTTAGGGGGAAAACGGGACAACCCAGCACAGCCCATCCAACCCCAGCTGGACTAGAACCAGGGGTGAGGCACCGGCGGCATGCGTGGAAGTTAGGCTCTCAAAATCCCTATTTAAGCACTTAAACATGACCTGGTTTTACAAGCTGCTTAAATATCCGACTCCCTCTCATTCCACTGAAACCGTGGAGCTGGGTTAGCCGTTGTGTCTACTGCAGCTACCTGGATCGGCCACCGGAGACCACGGATCTGATGTCACATTTGAGATGATGCTTTGAATCCGAAGACAATTAAAGAGGAGGTTGGGAGCACCCTGGATACTGTACCTTATCCCACGGAAAGCGCTGCCGTCCCAGCTCCCAACGCAACACATACAACAAGCAAAGCCACAGTTCTCTCACAGCCTGTCTGCTACGTGGGACCATCAGAGCATCGCAGGGAGCGTGAGCCCTCACGGAAAGCGCTGCCGTCCCAGCTCCCTACGCGACACATACACCAAGCAAAGCCACAGTTCTCTGCGTGCCCACACGAGCCTGTCTGCTACATGGGACTATCCGAGCATCGCAGGGAGCACGAGCCCCGTGTCTCCTCAGAACAAGATGAAAATTAAAGGATGCTGCGATATTTATGTAACAGGGACTTCACACAGCATCAGGATGTGCTATCTATAGGTAGTGACTCCCTACTGTATTCTCCTATGAGTCATCTCTCCTCAAGGTTTTCATTATTTTCTCATTGACTCGAGCACGGCATAAAACCTAATGGCGACAAGGAGGTGCATTCAAAATTCCAATCCCAAAGGTCGGCGATCCCTGCCGGAATGCGACACAGTTGCATTTCACAGCGTCAAGTGGCCGCTCTGCTCCAGGGCTGTTTGTCAGATGTCCAGACAGGTGCCAAAACAGGACAAACTGCTGCGTGCACATCTGGGAGAGGAGCAATTTACCCTGTTCCACTCACCACAGAGATCCAGAAATAATTACAGTGGAGACTCTGAAAATTAACAGTGTAACTTTTGCTTCTTAAGATACACTTTTTCTGATCATTTATGATTTCTGTTCTCAAGCACCTCTGAGAAATGCAAAGTGATTTTTTTAAATTAAAACTAATGTTTTTGTCCTAGCTCCAACCCAGATAGCATGCATTTTGTGCTAAGAAACGCTGCCAAATTTCATAACTTAATTTGAGCAAATGATCCTTTTTCCTTAGCGTACAAATTGCTACATTCCAAGCACATCCTGCACAGCCCGGCCAAATCAAGAGCGTCTAACAAAGCTTAACAGGGACCATCTTCACTTGTCCAAGCAAGTCAATATGACAAGGATTAATGTGGCCTATGATGCTATTGAATAGAAATATTTATGAATTACAATACAAACCATGGACACGAATAAATCAGCACAAGTAAACTCAGTGGTATAGGATATGTCTACTTTTCTTCCCTGAAATCATCGTCTTAGCCACTGTTCTCAAGTATCAGACCCTACTGTCCAACAGATCATTTGTAATTCCAACATTTAATTGTAAATTTGTCTGGTTTGCATTTTAAATCCATACTATTTCAGGGAGTTCTGTTCCAATCTCTTCTCATCATAGTTTACACACTGTTGCATAATGCAACCTTATTAAAGATTACAATCTGCTGTAAAAGGCTTTCTTCTGCCTGGAACTACACAGAGAACTGAACTAAGCCTGGCATCAATTCAGCAATAAGTCGGACTATTTCCAGCAAGGCAAACTAAATAATTTTCTGTCCTAATTACTTCGGATAATCTTGAATTTAGCTTGATCCCATCTCTCTGTAGCATTTAGCCATGAAGCAGAGACTTGCTAACACACGCTGACCTCCATAGTTGGAAGGTGAGTCACAACTGATAGAAAAACAGGTACCGAGGACAACATTGGCCAGTTCACCAAATATCTTATCCCTCCCCATGCCTGTAACGCTTCTACTCACTTATTAAGAAACTATTTTTACAAAAGAGATATGGAAGAGAAAAAGCATCCTAATTACAGGAAATCAGGATTACAGGAAATTACAGGGACAGGAAGCACAATCGCAGGGAGAACCGCATTGCATAGGTGCATGTTGTGTTTGTCAAGCAGACCAAGCAAAGGCCACACTGATTTTGAGCTTTCCCCTTGCTGATGACAGGGTTTTCTCAACACCACACACCACTGCAAGCTTCAATAAACCTACCAAAGTCCTGCTTGATTAATCTGCCTACCAAAGGTACATCAGCTTAGAGGACGCTCAAGATGATGTCTTATCTCTTGAGATTAGAACTTCTCCTGTCTGTTGCAAGTGTTATTTTCCTTTTTTTTATATATACTTCTGCTCCATAGCAGAAGAATGTATTTAAATCAGAAATAGGCCAAGACTAAAACATTTCTTCCAAGTCCTTAACAATTCAGGTGGGGCACCCATCCAAATCTGCTTTGGATGCAAGTCAGATCCAAAGCTTGAGAAAAACTGTTTTCTTGTTCCAGTTCAAATATGGACAAAATCTCAAAATCTCTCTTGAGACAATGAACATATGCCTCAGATGAAATATGATTAAAAATACTATTCTCCCTTCATCTCCCGGTTTAATTCTCAGTAGATGGTCCCACTTTCCACTTCGGCAGCATTACACCCAGCTCTGGTGTTGGTTAGCCCGCACGACCGCGTGCTCACGAACAAAAGCAATTTCCTTTTGCCAGCTGCAGATTTTCCACCCCTTTCTCCCATTCCAACCCAGATTTAATATTTAACAAAATATGCTTTAGCCCTACCTATCACCAAAAGCCGATTCCCAGAGATTAATACATGTGGGTTTATGAATCAACATATAGGTTTTAACTTGAAGAGTTCCTCCCTTGGCTTTCTCTTTCAGTAACTGCACTCGGTATTTTCAGCTATAATAGCTACATTAGAAGAGAGTCCCTTTCACGTTTATTAATTAAATGCCTTTAATCCACTCCACCAGGGAGTACTAGAGGATTCTTTACCAGCAAAACCCTGCTGTTAAGCAAGGCTGATCTCCACTTACCACTCACTGGAATATCAGCAGCTTCTCCTCTTCCTTTACCCCTCATTCATCTGCACTTCCACTTTATAAAGACACATTTCCCCCCTCAAAAGAAGACCCCTCACTTATTGCACAGTGCTCCAGGCAGGGTGAGTTCCGTGCTCACACCAGCTCCTACACTGTTCCAAAGTGGAGCAGACCAGGCCCTTTGGAGGCAAAATCAGACATTTCTCTCCTTCCCTTGGCTGCTGCCAAGACGCTTCTGCACAGGGGACAGGTAGAGAGCTGCAAACTAGAGTTTTTCTTGTTGGACTCAGAGCCACCAGCAAACAACTCGTTACTAGGGTGGCAACTACCCCCTTCCTTTAACGTTAGAGGGAAAACGTGTTAGCCTAATTCCTCAGAAGCTTAAGAGTTCAGCATAACATATAAGAAACGCTTTTTTTCCTACAACAATCTGCTCTCTGGCACAGCCTCAGAATACTTTACTGCCACGTCTTACTTTGCAATGGGAGGATGCCAAGAATGAGATAAGTGCAGACATCCATGACTGGGAAACACAAGTAAAAGGCCTTCTCCAGGGCCAATTACAGCCTTTAACAGACAAGTGCTTAAAAAAAATGAAAATCCCCCAAACTAAACAAACAAAAAGCAACAGTAAATTTGTCTCTCCGTATTCAGCAAGCAGAAACATAGCATTTATTTCTTTAGATTAAAGGGTTCTTCAGCTATTACAAAAACGTCCAAAGCCAAGCCAAACTGAAATACAGCCTTTGTTTCTGCAGAACTCGAAGAGTCTGATTCCAGTACTCAGAAAATATGAATCTCCACATTACTGTGTTAGAGGAGCTCGTTCTTTACCTGCTGAAAATCACCTTTAAACAGCACTTGAAACAGAACTTCAATTGGTGCCTCACAGTAAAGTTTTGGCCACTTCAAAGTCCTTGTTCCACATCTCTCTCTTTGCTGGAACACTAATGCTCATCACAGCTATCACACAGGGGAGATAAAGATACAACAAAGCATTACAATAATTGCAATTGCTTTGAAAAAAGGTTAGGACCACAGGCAGAAAAGGCCAGGACACCCTCACTTGCTCAGGAGGCTGCCGTGTAGCTCCAACAAGCACCAGCAGCTCAGAAATTCAAACCAGCTGCCCTGGATTACGTACCCAGAGGTATTTACATAACAAAAGAAGCAATTAGCAAGATATGAAAAGCCTCCAAGCAAGTTAGATACTTTAAACCCAGCAAAGGTCAAGCAAGTTAAAACTGTACCTCAGTTGCATGAGGAAGGTTCCAGTGTTGACCGGGTCTGCATGCAGCTCCTTCTGCAGCCCTACTGAATTTTGCACTTGGGAGCATATTTATAGAGTGGGCAGGTAGATACAAGGTAGTTCATAAAATCCATCAGAGCCTTTGGAAGCACCAAAATCCTGTTTTTCCTAAAAGGTGTGTTTTGTGTCCCAACCACTTTATAAGGCTGGATACAAGAGACTACAGGAGACTGTGACTACAGGAGATTCTGTGTTTGATGTCATACAAGATATTAAAAATAGGCAGCAAGGGACCATAGCAAAATGCTTGTGCACAGGTGCAGCAAAAATTCCTTTTTCACAATTTAAGCTACTAAACTAGCTTCACCTGAGCACCGTAACCACCACAGACCAAGCTGAGAGCAGAGACTTCGTTCAGCTGTGGTGTCACCCGCACGGCGGCGGTACCGCGACAGGACGCTGCTGAGAGAGAATTCAACAAAAGGATGGAATTGAGTTTGCTGAAAACTTCCACGTAAGAATTTACCTTTGGCCTAAGACTAGGACTGAGAAATACCAGTCCAAAAAGAGTGTGCTGGCCAAGGCCACGTGCAGCTTCAAAAGGGGGCTTCTCGTGAGAGCTGCAGCGTCGTGGTTAGTCTGGCATCTGCTGTCACATGTTTTACATTTTCCTTTCCTAATGGCATTATACTCCCTGTAAGCACTGAAAATAAGTAGGATTTACTTATTTGACCCATCTTTTCCATATGCTTTGGAGATTCATTAGCTGTTTTCTAATTTATTCCATTTTAAATGTACAATAATTTAAACTGTGCAGCCCACATGTAATTATTATTCCTTCTCCAGTTTCTGTGAGTTCCACAAGAATGGTCAGCTGTCTTTGCGAAAGGTGGTACTTGGAATAGCTTGAAAAAACAACATAATGTTACAAGTATAGTGAAATATAATGACACACACACTGCTCCAAGAATCCTCAGTTTTCCAGTAGTTCCCACAAATCGTAAGCCAAAAACTAAAAAGATTTACTTAAACTTTGACATCTTTTCCAAAGAAAAGAGCAATATGTACTTAATAAGGTAACTATGCAGAAGATTAAAATTAAGGGCACATGGAAGCACATTCCTGAATTAGGGCTCTTATGCTCTCTTAAGGCTTTCAGATTCTCTCTTAATATTTAATTATTCTGATAGCATTCTCTAAAATCCAATCAAATAATGGAGTCTCAAGGTAACCACAAATAAAATGAAGAGCATGAACCTGACACTTGATGAAAAGGGAATTACAGTTACATGTTCTTTCATCTGTTATTTTCCAATTGCACTGGCCCGAACAATCGAGGAACTCTCCATTTCAGAATCACGATGCAAAATCTACTTTCTGTAAGTAAAGGTAACAATTTATTGCTGCGCACAGCCAGGCCACGCTCTCTGAGCCAGCAGTTTATTGCTGCTTTAGCTGATCTGCTACGAACAGAGCGGGGAGAGGAGCTTTATCTGACAGCAGATAACTGGAGTCTGGGGAGGTTTAGAGGGAGGCCGAGCAGGGGCAGCGGCGGAGGAGCCGGCTCCTCGGAAGCCCTTTCCCTTGGTGACCGCGTTATCCCAGCTGCAGCTCCGAGGGACTTTGCCATCTGCTCCATGGAAGTTGGCGATGGAGCCCGGCTGGGACCTGCCGTGCCACGGGGAACCGCAGCGCAGCCTCAGCGCGGAGCACCAAAACAGGGATAACATGGAAATGCCGGGACACGCGGGCCCCTTCCCGAAGGACTGGCTTCCTGCACTCGGAAACAGGGCTGGTAGCTGGTAGTTTTTCATTTAATTGGGGATTCATGTGCAGAAAAGGCATAAATGAAATAAAGAGATGGACTGAAGAAGGGGCAAATGATTTAAAGGAGTTCATGTAAGGACAAAGCTCTGGAACAGGTGACATTCAATACAAACGGGGCAAAAAAGGGAATATTGAATCCCAGTAATTCCCTCTGTGACCACAGAACAGAACTTTCCTGGTCCTCCAAAGAGGATTTGGGGAGATGCTTACTGGATTATGCCATGGTGAACACAAGACATAGAAAATAGCAAAAAAGAGCAATTATTTATTTACATACCTAGAATTTCAAGAGAATCAATTGCACTTGGAAAGGGAGAAAAGCCCATTTGCATGGCTAAAAAGGGATTTAAGGAATACAGAAAACAAAAAGTTGGCATTATTTGTATGAAATGTTTGGTCAGTTTGGAGACAAAACACAAATTATCTAAAAATCAGTATCTGTGAAGTGATAGAAGGACTTTATTTTTTCCAAAAAGAGAGTTTTTATATGAATTGACTCATTTCCTTATTAGCAAAATAAACGTATCAAATTATTTTCCCCCGGCAATATCCCAGCTGGATGAAAGCACTGGCCCAAGAACATACTGTACCAGTTCAGTTTTTGAGAAAGTCCAGGAGAAATTCAAAGAACATCTACTTCTCATCTCCCCTGATAAAGTGGAATGTAAATATATGCCTGGATACGCTAATACATGGCCAGATACTTGTCTGGATAGTTTCACACCTGCTTTTTGTTGCACTGCTGCTCCTTCGGCACGAACAGTGTGTGCTCTGCTTTGGGAGTGAAGAGTCCACGTTCAGCCCTGGATGATAAATCATCGATGCCCAATACAGTATCTTCTCACTTCCCAGGTCTCATGGGGAATAGTTAGTTCCCTACCTTGAAACAATCACCTCGGATGAGGGTGGGAGAGCTACAGCTCCCACAGGAGAGACAGAAATGTTCCTGGAGGTCCCATGCGTGGGCGAGCAGGAAGCAGCAGGCAGTAATGTAAGGCCCAGAGTGCTTGGGTAAAGCTCCTAATAACTAAATGTCGCTGCAATTCATTGGCATTTTCACTAAATACAGAAGAAAAAATCAACACCCCCATTTTCTCAATGTGCAGGGTCATTCCTGAAGGGATTCCCTTCCTCCAAGCCTTGCACAGTCACCAATCAAGCAGTTAACTTCTTTCGATTTTACTGTGGAGATACCCTTGGTAATTTACCCATGGCAAATCCTTCCAGGTAGACCAGTTCTCTCCCATGTAATCATGTAAAAGATTACTCCAAATAGGCAGTGGCAGCCAAAAGCAGAGAGCAGCGTTGCTCTCTCCCGCTCTTTTGTTCGGAACAAATGGAGCTATTCTTCAGGAAGGTGTCTACATAAATACTGCAATCACTGAGAATTGATTACCTTCTTTCAAAATGCCATGTTAGGATAGGCTTTAAAAAGAGATCAATAGGCAATTTTTTATTAGTCACATTTTTGGCAAGCCGCCCATGACTGCAAACGTTTTTTTTTTAAAGCTCAATTCAGCAGGCAAACCATGCTACAGGAAAAGGAAGACAGGAAAAGCACATCTCCTAGTACCCTACCAGGGCAAGAGCAAGTTCTACCCTTGTGCCTGGCCATGCCACTGCTCACAGAGATGTCATCCCCGCTAACAAGGTCTTTTCCATTCCCCTTTCTCGTTATTTCTTAAAGATTTTGCAAAACCATCATCGGTTGGATTAGACTGTGCTTAACCTGCACAGGGTTCCTCATTTGCTGGGTTAAGAGAAGAAACATCAGCCACCACCGCTGCCTGCAGCAAAGGCGACTGCTGAGCACAGCCCGGCTCCAGGATCAGCTGCCAGCAGGGAGAAGTCTGGGGGGCAGCCCAAAAAGACGGGTAAGGAGCAGAAAATCAGACCAGATGAACGACCCTGGGGAGGAAGGGCAGCCTTCGGGTTAGTTGGATGGACGGTCCGGCCGCTCCGTGGACGGCGGGTTGAGGGAGACGGGGCGCATTGCAGGCCCACAGAATCACAGAGCGGTCGAGGTTGGAAGGCACCTCTAGAGATCATCTAGTCCAACCCCTGCTCAAGCAGGGACACCCAGAGCACGGGGCACAGGGTGGCATCCAGGCGGGGTTGGAAGATCTCCACAGGAGACTCCATAACCTCTCTGGGCAGCCTGTTCCAGGGCTGTCACCCTCACAGTAAAGAAGTTCTTCCCCACATGGAGGTGGAACGTCCTGTGTTTCAACGTGCACCCAGAAACTTGCACCCACTGAAAAGCAGCGTGTGGAGGCCGCCCCGCTCCACCGCGGCCCTCGGCACCACCTTGCGCCTGCGCCAGGCCCCGCTGCGCCGCCACGGCCACGTGCTGAGCGCTCGGTGGGTTTAAATGTCCCTGTTGATGCTGACGAGTTCAGGACACAAGGAGAGGTTGCTATGGGAACACACTGTATTGCCTGGAACATAAGGCAACATTTTACATGAAAAAAAGGGTGGGAAAAAAAATCTTGGCCCCAAAGTTGCCAAATTAGGTTTGGGGAGGGAAAAGATTAGTTTGTCGTTTGGGCTCAGAGAGAAACATTTGACCTCAGAAAGTGAAGCTAAGTGTGGTGGACGCGTTCCCATCGCCTTGCGGCCTGTTTCCATCTCCTCACACCAGAAATAACTGTACACGGGAAGACCTCCTTCTCCAGCCCATATACAGCTCCGTACTTCCATGCGCTGCTCTTTCCATCCAATTGCCCTCATATAATTATTTTAGTGGAGAGAGGTCTCCTTTTTGGCGTTAGTCCTTCTTTAATCTTCCAGATCTATGGGCCTATGTTGGTCAAAAGAACTGATAAGGGCAGGTAGCTGGTAGCAGCTTTTAATAACTCAACCCTGGTCCTTTTTACAATCTGTTTCTGGATTTGAAACCCATGGATTTGAATATTAAGATTCAAAAGGGCTGCAGAAGGGCATTATACTTTAAACACTTTACTTCTGGAAGCACGGAAGAGTTTGAATAGTCAGACTTAAGAGAGATGTATTCATCCTTTCCTTTGTTGAGTACTCGATGCATTTATTAACTCATTTATTTATTCTAGATTTTTGACTGCTACGAAAGTGACAGAAATATTCAAGTCTACAGTTCAGCTTGAAAATCTCCAATCTGCGCCTGCAACTCTCAAAAGACTTACATGATTTTTGAAGACAGAAGTCCAAACTACAGTTACAAACACAGAAGAGATCCAGAATATAACATATTTTCATGCAATCAATGAAAAACATGCATCTTTAGAGCTTTCATGGTGTCACTGTCAATACTTTTGCTTGATAACTTTTGCTTTAATAAAAATTGCAGACAATTTTTTTTCATAAATAACTAAACAGTGGAGATGAAAAAACACTCTCTTTTGCTACCTACGTTTAAGAGAGAACTATGGATGCTCAGGAGATTGTAGAAGCCTAAACACGATCATCTGAAATGGAAATAACCCAATGGACAAGCATGAGAGCAATAGTATTCATTGTAAATGCATCAGCAAGCAAACAATGCCGGAAAGATGTCTTTAGAAAACTCTGAATTTAGGGCCGTGTTTTCAAAGATGCCTAAGGAGTCAGGCATACCCGCTGGTGTCCACACATAGATGGGGACCCAGTCTCCTCTAAAACTTCAACTCGCATAGCTGCAATTGCATTCCAAAATATCCAGCCCTGCTAAAACCGATATTTTTTTTCCAGTGATGCCACTGTCATGGTGAAATTCCTGTAAAGGTGCTTTGCTGTTGTCTTGGCTTCAGTGCCTCAGCAGTGCTGTGCACTGTTGACTTCAAGCGCTATTGCTACCAGTCAGGCAGAATGGCGCACAACGAAACTCATATTTTTAGTACCAAATGCCAGATCATTTTCACACGCACCTAGCAGCACATACAAATTCACTGCTTATTAGTGTAATCTGTCTCTATAAGGTTGATTCTAGTCTCTATAAGGTTGAGGCTAGTTTCACCACTGCCTCTTCTTTTTTTTTTTTTTTAATCTAGACCACTTTTTATTGAGACCTCCCAAATATGCATTAAGTGGAACTACCCCTTTACTTCTACTTACAGCACCAAAAGCTCTGAAGGACTCTGTCTTTTTCCTTTGGAACGCAGGAACTCTGAACCTTCCTAAAATGCCTTACAAAAATACTTAAGCAAAATAAGTGTACATTATTGGTACCTTACTTAAGTGTTGTTTAAAATGTTTTTCTTCTGGCACATCACTTCCCATCTTTTTCTTATTGCTACTTTCTTCAAATAAATGTGTCTACTGAAACCTGTAAATAGGCATGACAAATGTAAGAATCTTTATAGATTTAGTTCATTTAAAAATCCACAGTTTTATCTATGTTAAAAAGCAAAAGGCAAAGAAATATGGAAAAGCTCATGTGTAAAGATACTGAGACTGGCTACAGTTCACTCAGCTTCACAGGGTTCATCACAACAGTATTTGGCTCTCCTCTCTTCTGTTTTCTTCATTGCTAATGGATACTTTACTATTTAATTAGTGCAGCATGATCCACATCCTATCAAAGTCAATAAAACCCTTTTCATTTATGTTAATGGACTGTGGACCAACTCTTGAATTAGTATCAGAATCAAATAAAACACCCATAGCAAAAAAAACTGCTACACAGAGCTTATACTTTAAAGCACAATATTAAAACCTTCCTAAGGTTTTTACTTGCTCTAAAGTAAATCTCATTACTGAACATCTCATAAAAACAGCTGGATAACCTTTTTGCCAATGTGATTAAAGTGCCAGAAAGAATTTAAATGTATATAGAGCTCTTGCCTGCACAAAGCCTCCCACGATCACACGCACAGCCCTCACGCTGAGGTTACGGCGTCCTGAAGCTCGTCCTGCGGCTCCCCTTTTCAGCGAGCACGCACGGGTTTCATCCTGCCAAAGGGCAGCTTTGCCATGAAGTTATCTTCAAATGTCCTGCCCTGGGCGCTCGTTATTCCCCCAGCACCAGAGTCCCCGTGTCCTGGCCGTGCCAGCACAGAGGCCTTGGGGCTGGCGTCGCCGGCACGAACACCCCGTTGGGGCTGCTTGGCCAGAGAGCGCCCCAAGGCCACCAGAGGCCCAAACTCAGCGGCACTGACGCCCAGCAGAGCAGTCGCTGTCACATAAACAAGGACGTGAGTTTCTGTAGCCACTTTGATCAATTTAGCAAGAGCGACCGGCTGTTCTTACCACACACAGCAGAGATGAGGCCTCCTGCTCCGAGCCAGCGCCCTATTCACTACAGAAATGAATCAGCCACAAAACACGCAAAACAAAACTATGTAAACGGGCATATTAAACATTCTCCTGATACTTTTGACCCATTTTGACAATACCAGCCCAGCCCGACCATGCCACTGCCTCACCTCTTACACAGCAGTGAATTTTAACCAACGGGCACACGAAACATGAAGCTTCCTGCCAAGTTTGACCACAGGAATCCCATTCAACCCGTGCTGACTCGGGTGCAGAGTCACGGGACTATTTTTTGAATTCTCAAAAGCCTAAATGAAAGAATCAAATCTGTGTTGCTGGGGTTTTGGGGCGTTATTTCACCACAGCCCACTGTGGCAGCAGGATGAACTGGGAAACAACTTTCCCCACCAAGAAATTCGCCAGAATTCACCCTGAGTGATTTCAATGCTCATAGACAAGGAGGAGAATTCAGGGCCGGGCTGTGCAGTGTGTGAGTCCCCTCCAGGCCGGAGCAGGGAATCCCGGCAGCTCCGCAGGGAATGTCCTGCCACGCTCGTGCTGGCGGTGCCGATGGCTGCAGGGCTCTGCTCCCACGCGTCCCGCGCTCCGGAGCATCCCTGCCTCACCTTGTCCCGTCAGGCGGACGTGCTGCTGGGCTACACCCGGCTCAACGTGCTGGCGAATGGAAGTTTTCCTGCCTGCCCTGCAGGCTGGCACTGAGGATAAATAGGGACTTCGCTTCTTGCTTCGTTCCCCCTTCTGGATGTCATTGTTAAAGAATATTTGCAGAAAAAAAAAGGATTTTATTGGGAATAGCCAAGAGACAGGGTGTTTTCAGCTCACTCCCTCACCTCTGCATCCCAGTGCCAGGTCTGCATCTCACCCTGGCAATACTGATCAGATGCTTCTACTGCTCCTTGTCTTGGTCTTTTTTATGGCCCTTCCCTCACTTTCGCCACCAAAACACACACAGAGACAGTTTTTCAATGCTCTAACACTGTCCTTCTCCACAGGAAGCACGGTGCATTTTTCTCCAGTGAAGGAAGCATTTCCAGCTCTTGGAAAGGAGAGCGGCCCTGTGTACCAACCTGGGGGGAGTGAGACATTAAAAACAACCCAGACCTTTGGCTGCGGTGGAGCACGTCAACCTCCTCCTGGCACCTTTCCAAGGTGGCCATTTGCCCACGTCCCTCGCAGAGGAGCAACGCTGAGACGCTGCTCGGCGTGACAGACCGCTCAGGGCACTTGTCACCCAGCAGCTCACCAAAAAAAACGTGATTTTAACCGAGCTTCATTCAGCGGTTTTCAAAAAGGCTGGCCAAAAAGCCACCAAGGTAGCAAAGGGGCAGCTCCGCGTGCGTTTCCATCCCTTCCCTCGCCGGGAAGCTGCACAGTCACTGCTAGGAATGAGGAGCAGCGGAAGCGCAAGTCCAGCGAAGCATCTCAAGGCCATTGGAAAACCTCTCCACGGGTCTAGCTTGGTAAAACGTTTCAGGACTTTGTAATCCGCATTTAGTTGCCCTCTGCGGGCGCTGCCAGCTCCTCCCTAGGGCAGCCTAGCAAAGATCCCCACTTCCCCAAGGGGATGGGGTCAGCCTGTGCTCACCGGCCTTCCCAGCGATGCTTGAAGACATCTCACAGTGTCACCAGGCACAGGTCACAAAGCCGCCTGAATACGTGAGGCTCTGCCTGAGACTCTGCCTTTTTAATTAAGGACGCAATGTCCTAGTGAAAAATTAGAAATAAAACTTATGAACTATTTGACTCCTTGCAAATGTTGGCATTGTATTAAGTCAAAGCAATGCTTTTGAGTCAGTGGTGCAAAAGAGATAGAAAGAGGATTAAGTTTGAAAAGTGGTCTTAAAATAAACAAATATAAAGTGAAAAGAGGGGGGAAAAGGTCTCACCGGTGGATTAACTAGACCATACCATAGCATTTGCAAGCAGTGATTCTGTATTCCAAAATTATAGCCGCAGGTACAACATATTTTATTTTACATCCACAAGTTAGAGCAAATACCTCTTCCACTCATTCCAAAGGAAACAAAATTGCAGCACACCGCGGAACCCTTCGCAGGCCTCCAGCACATCCATCACGGATGAATTTCACATTATTGACATTGTATTTATTCAACAGTTTTGCCAGCGGTGTCACAATTTCTACTTGCACGATAACAGGAAAATGTCACAAAAATTACATCAGGGCAACCGTGCGGAAGCAGGAGCCGCTGGGAGGAGCAGCCGCGCGCGCAGGCTCCACCACCCACCTGCCCGCCGCCTGCCGGGGCTCTGGGGATCCGGGACGCGGGACGGATGGTCTCCTCTGCAAATGCAGTTTGCTACTTCCCGTTATGCAAACGAATCCCAAATCCCTTATTTTCCCAAATCTAACACCAATAGCTCACACACGTTCATGGATTTTGTGTGTCCTGCTGCCTCCCTCTCTCACAAGTCATGGCCATCTGCAGCTCAGACCTTTGGGAGAGGGCGAGTGTGACAACAGCTAATTACATCAGGCCAGGTCCTCGGCTAATGCAAACCAAGGGAGTCCCCCAAATCCATGCGGAAACCATGATGAATAATAGCAGAGATCTGGATCACAACAACTGAATTGCCCCTATGCCTAATGATCCCATCTAAGGACAGGTGGCTGGATTTGGACCACCTGAATCTGCAAGAGAGGCAATGGGAACTGCAAGGAAGTTGCATCAGAGAAAGTGAACTCTCATTTGGTGGGAATTTGGGATCTGGGGGTTTCAATTAGCTCTTGCAGAGTCCTCCCCACAGGCTGCTGAGCAGAGGTGCAGTTGGCAGTTTTTCTCCTGCCGCTCACTCTCATGATTTGGGCTGGGGGCGTATGGTGGTTTTTTGGCTCCTTCACCGTGCAGGCGCTGGGAGCTGCACGGAGGCCAGAGCTCTGTGCTCCTCTCCACGGGATCCCTCCGCTCCGCAGCTGCGGCAGCGCCAACGGGAGCTGCCTCGGAAAGCAGGAAGGACTTTCTCCCTTCTGGCACCATTTTCACAGGCAGAAACAGACAGGAGAGCTGGCGGACGGAGCCTGCGGAGCGGAGGCAGCTGGAATTGCCTCACGCTCCTGGCCTGGGCCGCAGGAGGGTTTCTCCCCACGTTAATGCATCACCCACCTCTTCTGCGGCGCGGATGCGGCGAGAGGCAGAAGGGAAGGAGCTCTAGAGGAGCTACTGCAGTCTGGTAGTTGTGTCCTGTGCTCTCCAGCTCGGGGCACATAAGCAGCAACAGGGAGAGCGGCGCTGGGGCCTCTCATCCGCGGCACCACACAGCCCGGACAGGCAACAAGGTGAAATCCAGGGCTGTGCCCTGGAGAACGCCGGCCCCGCAAGGCCCATGTCCAGCATCGCTCCTCGGGCAAAGGCAGCTGAAGCCGCTGAAACGAACACGCCGACGGTCACACTTGGACCAACCGCAGGGATCAACGAGGAGACTTTCCAGGCCCTCCTGCAAAGTGATGCTGCACCACAGCGTGCACACCTTAATCCATCTGCAGGCACTTACGTGTGCAACAACTCTATTTTCATGGTAAATTCACCGCTGTTTTCTACTGACAAGTTTCAAAGAATGCAAAACATCCTGTGTTCTGCCTGCCCATTACTTGTTCCAATTGAATTTCATATTTCTGTGCAAGAGCCATAACTCAGCCTCTGACTAATCACATCTTTACACTTGCTGCTCGTGTCAGCCTTAATATGCCATAACTCTGCCAACAATTTTAATATTGATGGATATCTCTGGCATTCAGTTGGGAATTAAGCATTTGGTTTACTGATGAATGCTGGATTGGCCATTTTCACAATGGAAACTAAAACTACTATGAAATTCTGATTTCAAGCCTTGTTATAAATCTGAAATCAACCCAAATTAACTCCTAAAACTTTTCCAACCCTAAAGCACTTCACTGATATTGAAATGAGGTGGCGTAAACTTTGCACTTCTGATTTTTTTGTTTGTTTGCAGTAAGTAAAAGATTGTGACCTTTAGGAAGGTTCACAGTGCTCTATAGGGAGGCATTTTGTACATCTCCAAAGCCTTATTCTTTATCTAACCATTACCTATTTTGCTTAAGTATAAGAAATTTTTCAGACATTTTTCAGCCTTGCAGGCTTGAAAATTGCCAGCTTCCAATATAACTTCTGTCACGTGAGAGAGTGCTGACACATGAAAGGCTCTTGGCCCAGCTTAGCTGCCTTCATCATCAGGTAGTGATTTATTTCTCAAAGACTGTTTTTTAAATACATTCTGGTGCGCAGGACGCTTTCCAAGCAGCATCTCTCACATTCCTTCCACAGTTCCTCGGCTTGAGGGAAAAAAAAAGCCTAGCAATATTAATATACTGAAGAATCAAGAAGTATATCCTTCTGCACATGAGTTGGATGAACCCGATTTACCCAAAAGCCATGATTTAAAACAAATAAACCCACCAATAAACAGTTACCACAGCCTGTGCTGCCACCTACCCTTAGTTTCCAGCAGTTTTTGCAGGCTCTTTTCCCATTCCCAAACTATGGGCTCTGTCCTGCAAACAGGTCTCTCTTTCAACATGTCCCAGCCATGGACATTGCTCCTTGTCCCAGGCTTGGGAGCCTGACACTTTGCCATGAGAGGACATGCAAGATGCGTCTACTTAGGACAAGTATCTTATGTACATGGTGGGAAACATTAGCAACGGGGTCTTTGGAGTAAGAGCTGTGTTTTCTCATCTTCCTGCCTCAAATTCTATCACTTCTACTTTATTGTTATCATTTGTTTTATTCCATTTTGCTGTTGAAATATTTTAACTTGCAAGAAAATAAGTCCATTCTCTGCTGTTGGGGGTCTTGCTGTCTGGGGTCTTATTTTGATTTCCTCCACCCTGCAATGAGTACAATACCCATTGCACCGTGCACATGTTTGCTGGGACAGCCTGAGGAAGAAGCTCCAGTGGGCCAGATTTCCCAAAAGCGCCCGGTCTCCGGAGCCCCCCTACCCTCCGGGGCACAATGTGAAGGTACCTCGGGTTTGCCCGGGCGGCTCGTGCTGCTGCGAGCGGAACGGCCCCGCAGCAGAGCCAACCTGCGGAGCGGCGGGCCAAGGGCTCCCGGAGGGCGCGCGGCGCTGGAAGGGAGATCCCACAGGCTGCCTTTCCATGGGCTGCCATTCCATGGGCTGCCTTTCCAGGGACGCCTCTTGGAAGCCCCGCGGGTTCGGGAGGGGCTGCCGGGCGGGATGCGGCCGCTCCTCCCGCTGCGCCGTCAGCCCCGTCGTGCTCACCGAGGGGATAAACCAGAAAACACATTAATGAAGCTACAGGCCCTTAAAGACTCAGGGCCTGATCAAGAAGCGGCACTGTGCCATCCTAAAACCTCAGAAAGGTGCTTTGCTTTTATGGCTTTTGGAGACAAGTTTAAATATTGACCACAATGTAGATATTTCTTTCTATTTTTTTTTAGGTTTTTTTGGATTGTTTGTTTTTAACTTCAAAGATGTTTTAGAAATAGTTCCCAAATGGTTTGGTTCACCTTCCTTAAACAGCAGTAACAGCAGCCCCTTAGTTAATGTACCTAGTGAAGAGAAATAACCTAAATGCATTATATTAGTTTTAACTATTACTTCTACTAAGGGAGAAAGAGTTCCTTTTATCCAAGAGGATACCAATAAAATTAATTGACTTCTCTTTACAGGATTTGTAGGCTTCAAGCTTAATTTTGGTAGAAAATGTATCAAAATCTGTCCCCTGAGTCCCCCTGGACTCAAGAGTAAATGCTGGAAAAAAGTGTTACGGCCATGCAATGAAATTCAAACACAGGGGTGAACCTACACAAAACGGTAAAGGGAGCAGCAACGGGGATGAAGGTAAAGGAGCTGTATTTATAGCTCATCAGAACAAAAGAGAAGTGATAATATTGTACTTTGGAGGTGTAAAAAGACAGAAAGCACCATTATCCCTGGGGAACTGGAACATCTGAATCTCCACAGAGATGAAGAATGAACTGTATTTATTTATTTTGAAGATAAAGGTCACGAGTGCAGCAATAAAGAGGCAAAATATTAAACTTGACATATGCCAGTCTAAAGGGAATAACCAAGAATATAAACGTGATGGGAACATGTTCATAAATTATCCCACACACTTAAGAGACTGAGAACAAAGAGTAGCAGCAAGTTGTACAGGTGGGACTCCAGTTTTAGCTTGGCAAAGCTTTGGAGAACACAGGGATGAGTGGATACAGGCCGATAATGGGCTAAAAAGTGGAAAACCACCATCCACAGAGCAGAATGGGTTTGTCCAAAAGGGCAGTTCCAACTGCGGATGTTCA
>NW_010584080.1:130747-184288 GCF_000705375.1 Tinamus guttatus | reverse complement strand
GGGCCGCGAGCAGAGCCCGGACCGACCCGGGCAACTCGGGCTCGAGTTTCGGCGGCGTCGAGGGCGCCCGTCGCAAGCCGGGATGGCCGCGGCCCGCAGCGCTGCGAGGCGCTCCGGGATCAGGGATCCCCGCCGGGTCCTCGAGCTGCTCTGCGCAGCCATTTCACAGGAAAAATAAAAAATACGGGGGCTACTTGCTGAAAGCTAGCGGGATTGGGACTAGTGCTGAAACCATTTGTGGCAAAACCGTCTTGTGTTCAGTATCTGCCAAATGGAGAGATAAGCTCGGAAAGCATTTGGGAATACTATAAATACTATAAAGAAGATTTAAAATAATTAGATAATCAAGAGTGGCTTTTATGAGAAAAAAAAAGTTATATTTGTTTCCATTTGTTTCCAGCCAGGGTAAATGCCATTCCGCTCATGCCTTTCAGATAATGTCCCTATTTTCCCAGCTGTTGCATTATCCCATCACTTGCCGTCTCACCAGTTTCCCTTCCACCTGGCAGGGCAGCGGGAAGGAAGCGGCTCCGCGGCCACGGACTCTTCCTGGACTGGCTCCCCTGCGAGGACAGGGCCGACGACAGCCTCTCATCCCCACGCCACAAGTGATGGGGACAGAAGCACCGCGCAGGGCCAACGAGCAGCGTGTGTGGAGCCCAGCGCGGATGGAATAGGACAGTGCCTCAGCCTCTGCTTGCCTGGCTTTGCTGTTACTATTCGAGTTCCTCCTTTTTTAAGTTACGGATTGAAAGGGAGCGATTATTTTGGATAACGGAGTAGATGAATTAGTACATTACATTCACTTACCTTTACTTTTTAAATGACCTTTCATTGGGGCTGCCTCTGCTCTGTTTTTTTTTTTTTCAGTTCCTCCTTTGGGTTTTTGGGTTGGCTCATTTTTGGTTTTGTTTGTGAGTCCATATTGAGCAGCTTCTCTCACTTAAAATCTCACATACTTTCATCAGTACACAGCTGGTAAAGTTCCAACTTCGTTTTTATTGGACTTGTATTTTAAGCTGATGATGTGGCTTTTTTATGTTCCATCAGTCTCATCCTGCTCAAATTGAAATAACTTCTGCTCATAAACTTAAAAGGGAGACGGGTTGGACATATATTTGAAATTGAAGTTCTTCTTTGTATATGATGTGCCCAGAAAAAAAAATGAAAACAGGACATATTGTAGAAATGCAAAACACAACCTGGCCAAGTTGTACTAATTAAGATGGGTTTTTATTCTTGAAAGAATTGGAGGTTAGAAAATATGCTTTAATATGGATAACAGCTGTACTGCATGGTAATGATATAAACAAAAGAGTCAGATAACTGCCTCCGTGTGGAGGGTTAGTCCTATATAGAAACCAAGCTCTATGTGCAAATGTTACTGTCTTGTCGCCCGTGGCCAAAACCCCACAAAATCCATGGGCTCCAGGGGTTCATGGAGCTATTTTACAGCCTTCTTTATAATTTGCTTTTAAATAAAACCAGATTGAGAACAAGTGTCAAACAATAGAGCCAGATCTGCAGTTGGTAAAAATCCTGCTGCCACTGAACTCGCTGGACTGGATCCCCCACTGAAGTCAGTGAGTTTTGCCTTTGGCTTCAAGAGAGCCAAGACTAGGCAGTAGATTCCCGGGTGGAGGAGGTGCTTCATGGCATGAGGATGGCCCAGAATCCTTCCAGAGATGACGCGGATCCAAGCCCGGCTCACAGGAGGTGCTCCAGAGCACGCGCAGCCCTGCAGCACCCAGGCCGGGCAGATGCCCTCCTCAAAACGGATCCTGCCCCACTTCATCACCTACTTGCCCAAAGCCCAAGGGCAGCCAAGGCTGCTGTCACAGGGCCTTGCCACGGGCAGACACTTCAGACTTCTTCACAATGAAGGATTTCTTTACTGCTGCACTTCTCTTGGTCCTCAAGCCTCTAATGAGATGAATGTAATGAGTGAAACCACATCATGCTTATTTTAGTGGAAGGGAGGGAGGAGGACAAGATACTCCAACGAAGCTCTGGCGCTTAATCCGGGTATGTCTCCCCACCATCCAGCATGACTGTAATCACACGGATGTTTTCCTTTACTGGAGACAGCCAAAGAAGGGAGAAATGATGATCTGCCCTGAATAGAATACCTGGTGTGAAGGTCTTGAGCAGCTTATGCTGACATAGCTGACGTAGCTTTGAAACAGCTAGCTGAGCTATGAACAGCACCCTAACCGAAACGGTACCGAGTTCAGCACAGCCTGACTGCCTGAACTTCCTTGGATTTACAGACCTCGTTGTCTGCACCGAGTTTGTTCCATCAGTTCCTGTTCTGGCTGGGCAACATCTGTATAAATTGTACTGACCTTTCCTGTAGAGAAGATATTCTCTCAATGTTTAATTTTGCTTAGCAAAATGAAATCACCCTAAGCTTATATCACCAGCCACTGCAAGGAGAGAGTGGTTTAAAACACAAATAGTGGCGTGTTGCAATTAGAAAATATATCTTTGAGACTTCTCTTTTTCTTTCAAGGAGAAATCAGAAGAAAAATGAGTATTTTCTTGATGCCAGCTGGGCTGTGAGGAGAGAAGAAGATGGACTTGAGCATGATGCCAAAGGACAGGTGATTCAGGAGGAATCTGCCAAGGATCCATCCTCACCCAACATGCTCCAAGCTCTTACCCGAGAGGTTCCTCTGAAGCATCTTTCTGACCTCCTCGCTATGCACTGCAGCACCTTTCTGCAGAAGGACTCTACATTAGCTGCTCTTATGTTTTTTATGCAGATCATTGTCTTTGCTTTTGCTCTTAACCTGTATGCAGATTTTGTGGCTATGTTGCATTATAAAGCTTAGTAAAAAAAGAAGCAAAATTAAAACAGCATGCCAGTTCATTTCCTCCACACTTGGTATTTCCAGGCCCTGTACTGCTTGAACCCTTCTGCCATTACGTGGCAGTGTTATATACAGCCTAAAAAATGCACGTATTTAATGCTGATTCTGAAGCAGTGTATGCCAAAAAGCAGTAACTACAACTGGATCAGAGCCTTTTTTCCTCTTTAACCTGAGGACATTAAAGAAAAGATAAATAACACAAGGAACAGACCAATGCAAAATTAATAAATTAGTGAATTATCAAGCCCTCTTTGATGATTTCACTTCCACTCTTTTCTAGGAAAGATGAAAGATCATTTCTGGTGCCAAAGGAACGTTCTTGGAAAACCAACATGGAAAGAAATTAAAGCAGTAATACCCAGGCTAAACACTTTGATTCCTGTAGTAAAGAATGAGGGTTCTATTATAAGAAAAGTAGGGACATCTTTAACTGATAATTAATAAGCTCCAACCTATGACATGGAGTCACTGGCTGATGAGTCAAAGGGGGCACCTCTCTGCCTGCTCCCTCTGAGGTGACGCGGGGTTCAGAGCGCGTCCCGGGGACGGTCTGCAGAGGCCTCGGGGGGCTCTGCCGAGGCACCCGCGCCCAGGACATGCCGCAGCTCCAGGACCTTCGGGAACTTCGGGAATGTCAGACTCAAGCGCGCTGTTTTCAGGGACAAGCTCCCTGAGCAGCTCCGTGTGTCCCACTCCCTGCAGCCGGTGCGGTAGGAAGGTCACGCAAGGCCACACGCTCAGGGACTCGCATGTCCCTTTCCAGCCACGCTCAGGGACCCACGTGTCCCTTTCCAGCCACACTAAGGGACTCGCGTGTCCCTGGCTGGCCATGTGGGGCCTGGCTGCAGGTGTCTCTTGAGCCCCTAGCCCTGCCTCAGACTCCTCTTCCACAGCTCCTGCCTGCCCAGGGCCTCGCAGTTGAACCGGCTGAGGTTTCCCTCACGTTCAGGAAGGGAATGACAGAACTAAGGGCTGAATCCAAGTTTCCATCACCTTCCTTTGGCTTTGGCTCAGCCACTTTGTCCTTAGTGGTCCGTAAGAAATGTTTCATCTTCATTTCTCTTCCTATTTTCCCTGTCAGTGTAGCCCATAGCATCTCATTGCTGCCACGCTGTCACTAACCAGCGGTACTTAACTACTACTCTAATTGCCTCTTGATAAATAGCACAGTTCCTCCCCTACATTTTCACCTTGATTCTTCCTGTGCAGATTTATTGCTTCGCTATTAATATTCCAGCCATGTGATTTATCCCAGCTTGTTCTGGAATACTTGCCTTCCCTATATAAATATTTGAATGATCTTAATTTCAACTAATTAGTACTGGGACATTCGATTTCCCTCTTGAAGAATTCTCATTTGTTCCTAACCAGTTCCTTTCCAGTGTAGCAGATACCTATTTTGAGGGGAGAAAATAGAGTCAGTGAACAAACCAAACCCTTTCTGCAATATGAGTTTAGCCTTCTCATATAGTTCATGTCAATCTGGTGCAAAACTAACTCTCTTAGGTTTAAAATCTTAAAAAATAAAGAGCATAGACAGCAGTGATAAAACATCATTATCCCAGCATTAGTTCAGAAAGACAGACCTGCAGAAGATAGAGCTTAATATTGAAAATTGGCTCAATTTGGGGAATAAAGCATATTTAATTTCTTATTTTGCCACAGATTAGGGCAAGCCTCCAAGTTCAGCTAAACTAAGAGACAGAGCAAAAGTTAGATGGCCCTAGGATCTAAGTCACCCTTTGGGGCATCAGTTTCAATGTCACCTTTAGCTACGAAGGAAACATAGGCAACTAGGCCCTAAGAAAGTGCTTTTCTTTTCTTTGTTTGTTTTCCCCATTGAAAATCTACTTTTATTTTTCCTCTAAAATGAATTAGCAAGTTTGGACAATATATTTTGGCCTTGTGCATTTCAACTCTCTAGAAAGAGAAGAACCAGCATTTTCCAGAAGCATCACTTCTGGGGAAAAGCTTCTTGTTGACATTTTAATTTATTCTTGAGGAACACTTTTGATGGAGCAGTTTCAACCAGCCATGCTTACAAATTACTCTGCTAGAAAGAAACAGTCTCAGAAGCATTTCAGCCATGCAGATTTTTTCACCCTCCAGAAAAACCACATTGCTCATTTTCACTGATTCACCCACTGAAGCCAACAGTAATCTGCTGTTCAGTCCATGCATCCTTTTAATAAATAAGCTATGTAAGTTTTTTTGTTTGTTTGTTTGTTTGTTTTTTTAATTAAGCATTATCAAGATTTTCAGATTCAAATTCCTCTTCAAGTAAAACAAACCCTGCTTCCCAGTCACCTGGACAGTCATCCTAGGACATCTTAGTAATGTCACTGGTATCTTCACTAACAGCAAATCCCCATTTCAAGGAGTCATCACTTGTATATTTGTATTAAGGTAACACCTATAAGGTCTGATGGAGACAGAGAACTGTTAGATGGTCTCTGTCATATGGCTAAATAGACTGGACAAACAACAGATACAAGAGAGAGCAAACACAGTGAAGGAAGTGATCTGAGTAAGTGCGAAGTTCAATGCAGCAGTTCAGTGGCACAAGTAGGAAGATAGTAGTTTCTACCCCCAAAATCCTAACAGGTGATAGAACTTTTCAAAAACTCTTTCATGCAATCCTTAGCTATTATTTTTAGACACAGTTTTCAAGTATTTTTTTCTTTACATTTACCAAAAAAAAATATGAATAACTATTTATTCTGATAAAGTCCCAAGCAATTTCCCTTCTCCATCCTCACCTGCCTACAATACTACTTCAACAGGTTTGGTGAATCTGCAGCTCAACCTTCCTCCCTCCACCTCTTTTTTTAATCCTTCTTTCCAGGACCCATAAGACTGAAGGGGAGGACACTGTAAACAACTGCATCTTCAGAGAAGAATTTAACCTTTACGCAGTGGCAGAGATACTGGGTTCATAGGATAGCACCATGCTTTATCAGAAAAGCCCTTATAAATTAGGTTAAGGAAAATTTCTGCTACTCAAGATCCTACATTTGAAGAGGGTTTTACATCAGTCACAGAAATTACTTCATTTCTCTAGCTGCTGTTTAAGTATATATGCAGCACAGAGGGAAAAGCACGGCAGATTACTGGGATCCTGTCCAATGTGGAATATCTGTAGCCTCAAGTCAAACAAGTTCGGAGGGTTCATGGAATTTGACTCGGACAGAACCGCCAGCTCAGGGAGAAGGTCCCAACCACAGTGCTCAGAAGATGAAGGAGCACATTTCTCAGGCAGTCGGGAGATGGAGAACTTGGCGAATATGGTTTTTCCACGTTACAACAGGGGATTTTTGTTTAGCTTATGAAATGGGAATTTCCTTTAGCTGCAGTCTCCAGACCTGCTAAGTTATGTGACATGGCACATGAAAGCTCTGCCAAATCCTTCACTCCTTCACAGGAAGGAATAAGGGCAGGAATTCCTTAGAAATATGTGAAAGTGAGCCACTTGCATCATTCGTCCTTAAGAAAAACTTCCAGACAAGGAATGGGAAGAGCACAATTCCCACCTCCTTTCATAGGGCAGAAATTAAAGCCTGTCCCTGCCTTCTTCATAACCCAAGAACAGAACTTACTTGAGTGTGAGCTGGCACTTGCAGAGGGCATATAAATCGTGTCAACCCAGCATCAAAGGAAAATAGCATGGAAAATCTCTAGTAAGCCCTGGGCTATTACTGAAACGCATGCAGTAAAACAATCAAATGTTTCTGGCTGTTCCTCAACTCTACAAACGACATTAGGGTTTAGTCGCTAATACGAATAGCTCTTCCATGGTTAGGCTCGCTGTTTGTTTGTCTTATAAACCAGTAAAACTGGGGTTATAGAAAAAAATGGTTGTGCCGAAGAAATGCCAATTTAGGGGAGAAAGTAAAGAAAGTTTACAGAAATTGAAACTTAAGGAAATGCATTCAAGAAGACATAATTAGAAGCAATTTTTGCCTGGAAACTCAAAGCTGTAGAAAAGCTGGCTTATTGCAGCAAATGCAAATCATAAATTAGGCATTTCAGTGTCCCTGAGGGACCAAGAGAGAAATCTGGATGTTCCTAATGACCTCTTCATTTCACAAATGTAATAAAATCACTTTCAAACAGTTATCTAACATTTAGCAAATCTATAGCTGATTTTTGCTCCACTTTTAACCAATGACTGGCAAGCAGACCGCAGGGCTCAGTCCATGACCCGAAAGCTTGTTAGCAGCCTCCCTCGGTCTTTGTATTGATTTCAGAGTATCACAGGGAGTATCTTAGGATTGTTCCTGTCCTTTATGGACATATAAATCAAGAGCAAATTCCCTGAACTTGGAGCAGTGACCCTCATATGAAATGGATGTTAATACAACCAGAACCACCTACTGGTGACACATTTTTTAATTATTTCAGCTTGCTGTGCTCAGAGTGTCCCCTCTCTAGCAGGTAGTTACTGACAATTATTTCAAGTGCATTTCATAGTCAGAGAGCAAAGAATCCCTCAACACAGAAAGAGGGGGAACATGAACTGTATGTACTACACGTGATACCGTCTGTTCCCTTTCGCACTGAGATAAAGGAAACAGTGATTTTTGCTTTTGAGCCTGCTGGAGTTCAAAATTGCTAACAAACCACTCCATAGGATTTTATTGATCTGTTTTGACTCTCACAGAATTGGTGCGATGCGACATAAGGGACATGGTATCAATGATTAAAGCACACGTATGTTCCCCGACCAACTCTTCCGCCTACAATAACTTTGGGGTTCTGTTTTGGGGTGAATGACCAAGTTTCAAGCACAAGTTGTCCACTGGATACAGGGCAGGAAAACATACCTTGTACTTAACTGCAGTCTGTCATTCCTGGTCAGACTGAAGACATCAAAATCAGTCAATGCACAGGCTGCATCTGCTCTGTGGGCTTCAGGCTCCTGACCCTCTCTGTAAAAACTGTTCACCACCAAGGAGAATTAAGTTGTTTTTCCTTTTAAATCAACCTGTGCTACGACTACACAGGCTTGTAATCCACCAGGCAACTTCACAGCATATATACATCTGCATAATCCTCCTGAAGTTGCATAACTCTCCAGCTGTCCTCATAAGAGGGATTTTGTTCTGTGCCTGGCAGGTTTTGCTAGAAGGACATGTCCTACAAAATATGCATGCACTGATGTAAGTGATATTGGGGGAGGATTCTTAAAACTCATCAGTTTTTAATATCTGAACCTTCCTTTTGTAAAACCTGTCTTCTCTGTGGTAGTGTATACACAAGTGCAGATGCGCAAATGAAGGAATAGACATCCACTCCTCTGTTTCTAAACGTGCCTCCAGTGAAATATTTTAGCAAGGAGCAGATAATCTTCTGGATGTTACTGTCTGTTAGAACACATGCTTAAAGTCATGCATATAGATATGTTATATCTGGCTGTAGCTAAATAAACAATTTAGTATGATGGTAATCACGGGGCTTCTCATAGGCAATGATGAAATGTATGCAGGCTCTTCTTAGTTTTCAGTACAATTATATATTTTTTAAATAATGGCAAACCCAAGATCTATTCTGTTCCACAGAAGTTAATCAAATAGCGTGAATTTTCAAAAACCTTATTTTATTACAGTTCAGGTATCTTACAAATCATTCAGGAACTACCACTAGTCCCAATTCCTTTCTTAACCAACAAGCCCCTAATACAGGTGATCCCTGCTGGTTTTAGATTACTGACCCACTATGTTAGCAAGAAATAACTCTGGTTATAAAGAATGTTACATCACGAGCACAACTGCGAATGGAGCTGTAGCAGAAATCACACGCAAACCTGACTGTGCCCATGCAGAAGGACAGTCTCATTCCAGAGCATTTCACACACCATCTCCATAGCTCCATGCCTCCTCCATCTCTTCACTCAACCATTATTTCTATGCTTTATTTTCTGTAGTAACCATTTGCTACTAGATATGTACAGATATGAAATATGAGCAATTGTTTTTGAGGGACAAGGGAAAAACAAGATAGCTGGGGTTTAGTGCATTCAAGAAATGTGCAGTATTTCTTCCTCCAACGGGGCGTAATATCATAATTAGTAGCTGTCCATGTTCACTGGAGAAAAAAAAGAGAAGCAAATGTTCCTTATGATCAGAATTCAGCAAATTATTTCTAAAATGCTTTTTCAAGTCTACTAAGACAACAAACTGGTTCATTCTTTTGCAAGTTTGTTTGTAATAAGCATATTTCTAGAATTAGACTTGCCTTGCTTCCTCATGGTGTTCCACACAGCTTCATCTTTTAAATGGCCTTTCAGCACAGGCATGGGTATGATGTAGGACAAACATGAAGCTTCACATGAAGCTGAAATTCTCCTATTTTTCAGTTGGAGATTGTAAGCAGTAGGAAAAAAAAAGGGAAATAATCCTCCAAACACAATATAAATCAGATATGAAATTAAAATTGGGCAATATCGGGCAAGTTTTTTAAAATTCTTCCCTCAAAATGAAGGGAGGAATGAAGTGAAATATGTGCTACTAGTAACGAGTGTTACCATCCATAAAAGCTGATAATCCCATTCCTCCGACCTTAAGTAAATGAAGGTCTAACCTAAATAACTCTCCAACTTTAAGGTCATTAAGTAACTAGATCTGAATTTTGCAGTTCAAGCTATTACATCTTTAATATCATTAGGAGAATAATAATACAAGAGAGGATTAATGCAGATTCCCTTAAGAAAATACATCATTGGTGTCTGTAGTGCATTAATGGCCATGATTATAAGTAATTACTTGAATCACTGCAGCGCCAAGCAGATTCAGAAAGATCAGACCAGTTTGTGCTAATCCTATAAAATACAGTAAATGACTGGCTCTGTTGTAAAGATCTTACTACTTACATAGATGAGACAGAAAAAAAAAAAAGCCAGCAAGAAAAACAGGCAGAAAGTAGGGATATGACTTATCCCCTGCTATAGAACAGGTCAGCTGAAAAACCAGGAAGGGAAGTCAGTCTCAATGGGTCGTGTAATCAGGGCCCCACAGCATCATCCACCCTCGCCATAAGGAATCTGTGTTATACTTGCCTAAACGTTGCTCACCGTTACAAGGGTTGGTAGTTCAGAACATCCAACTCAAATTTAACATCTGCATTCAACACTTTCTTAGGGATTACTTCACATTAGATGCTGGTTGAACAGTATTTAAAATGATGTAAGAAATGAGGGAGGAAAATGTATGCTAAATTCTTATACACTGAGAAAAGCAGAAGAGATATTGATTGTTGTTTCAAGGTCAACCCTGTGCAGCTTTAACAAGATAAGGTTGGTCCCTGCTGATATAATCATTAAATGCTGTTTAGAACTGGCAGGTTACATTCAAAGGAGAGCATTTAAGTTTGCCCAAAATATCTAAATATTATCAGTTTGAGTACTAATGCTGCTATATTTTACATGGGTTTCTCTTCAGAATAATAGAGCACTCAAAGTTCATGGGCCTGCACTCAGAAAACTCCAGGATCTCCTATCAAGCTAACTTGGCACGAGATTTTAACAAGGAGGCTGCCCGCTCTTCAGCACAGTCTCCATCTCACTCAACAGGCTTGTGAATCTACAGCTTCAATCTTCTTTCTAGGAACGCTTTCTAGCTGCACAGTGATTAATATTTTTCCATTCCTGACATGACATTTTAAATTGTCTAAAGTGAAGGACCAGAGAGATTATTACTGTAACCGATCTGCAGATATTGGGACCTCTCACATACACACCGTATGGCTCCTTGGAACATCCCGACAACAGCAGTAATGGAATATCGGATAATACTAATGAAAAGCAAACCCTTGAATATTTATTTTAAAATATGGCACCAAGGGAAATTAAAATTGAGCTGAAAGTTCAGCAATCACAGAACTGTTTAGAGGCACATCCACCTTCGCTCCGCCAGCTGAGGTTGCAGCTGCAGGCTTTGGTTTTCATCTGTTCACACGGAAACAGCTACCAAGACAAAGATACAGCTCACTGCGAGCAACAGTCTGTGATGTGCACTCCTCTCCAAAAGAACTGGGAGAAAATGTTGGGTTTTTTTAAAACTAAGACACAGGAGCAGACATTTCCGACTGAGACACAGCAGATGGCTGCCAGAAAATGGTAAAGAATTCAGGAAGATGAAGGGCGAGGCAGCCTGTGGGCTTTGGAAAAGAGACAAGAACCCAAGTGCAAATAAAGTGCTCTGTATATGTGGGGCAGGAAGGTTTTGAGTGGCAAAGTGTGTGGGAGTCTCCCTTCATTCACTTTTGCTGGCATCCTATTGCTCCTGCTGTAGTAAGCTTCCCTTTGCAAATCCATTTCGAAACGCGAGTGCTGCACTTCAGCAATAATTTAGCATTCCACATATGACACGGAAATGTGTCTATAAGTGCTCTGCTCTGGCCTTTTTGGCCTTTTTTCAATAAAACTGTAACTGGAGCTGTATTTCCTGGGAAAGGTGGCCTTATTCTGGTACAGCAGTTCTGCAAATACTTTTCTTAATATTGAAAACAGTTAGCACTGGAAGGGCTTAGACAATTCCACAGGAAACCCATCTAGCTGTGGAGCTTAAGAAACATTTTATTAGAGGCACTAACAATCTTTACAATAATAATAGGGAAAGTCAGTATTTCCGTAAGTTTATGTTAGGAGGTGTTGATACAGATGCTTTTCTTCGCACTATATGTTATTGTCAGACTCGTATTTCAGGAGGGTGGGAAAGGAATTTCTTCTGTAACTATCTAAAAGCAAATCTTGAGATATCCATGATATTTTTTAGCTTCTCATTTTAAGCTGCTTTCCTCTTGCTTCTCCGAAGCCCCCAGATGAAGCGCGCTGAGATGCCGTCGCTCCGAGCTGCACAGAAGGGTTCGGAGTGCCCCATTTGGCCCCGGCGTTCCGGTTAGGACGGCTCCCCGCGCGAGGGGCTTTCTTGGCGCTGCTTTCCGGAGCCCAGGGCAGGTACACGGGGAGCCAGGCCTGCAGCAGAGCTCAGCTCCCGTTTCAGAGCCTCACTGGCTTCATAGCCAGATTTCCTGAAGAGTTTAGCACCAACGGGTTCCCAGCCTTCTCCAAAGCAATGGAAAGCTGCTTTGTAATGCAATTGCTTTTCAACAAAACATATGAAATCCAAGCATTTCTGACTGACTATGGCCCCCAAACAATTCCTTTCAGTAGAAGTAACCAAAGGACTTGGCAACTCAACTTTATGCCTACCTTAGTATTTCAACTCTAGAAACCAACACAACCTATCCCAATCTGCTACTTTTGCAGGAATACAGTGTAAATCTGGACTCTTGCTTTTATTGGCATCTAGATTAATTCTATAGAGCAATCAATGTAATTTTCTCCAACAGGTTTCTTCCAAAACAATTCCCCTTCACTGCAACACCTCTGACAAAAACCAGATTGCTAACAAACAGGTGAGGACTCTGTCACAATTAAAACAACAATTGCAAAGTGGAAATAGCAGTAATAAAACACAGCACCATCCAGTTCCTACTGGGTTAAGTTATTCCTGCAGAGACGTGGAATTGTAACCCAAAGACATGCAATGATTTTTTTTTTTTTGATATTTGGCTTAGTGATCTCTCACAAACTAAGTGTTACCGCACGGCATTGCTGCTGGTATTCATTAGCAATATGTTCCTACCCTAATATGCAGGTACACCCTCTAATAGCAGGTGTAGAGCCAGGGTAAGCAGCAGAGTCTGCTTCCCGGGAAGAGGAGTTCTACTGTAACTCTAGAACCCAAACTTCTGTTCAAACGAGTGCACGACATACAGTAATTTCTTATCTACACTGCAACATATGGTTATGGTGAGTGCTTCCCAACAACTGGCATCATCAGCTCATGGCAAAAGATTTTAAAACAGCCATCCCTATGTTTCAAATCCTTGTGTGCACTGACTTCTCAAAAGATGTCTTTGGCATCATCCACCCTGAGACACGGCCAAGCATCAGACAAAAAGACTGGGAATAAACACGCTGCCTTCCTGACAATATGGGATTAGCTGCCATTCTGTTCACCTACAGAACAGATGTTCAGCTTCCTAGTCACCTAAAATCATCTTCCAGGAATGAATAATTTATATCTAGCTGCCTGTATTTAAAACGCTGCGTGTGGACAATGGGATCATTAACAGATTCAAACAGTTCACAACACACAAGGTAGCAATTACCACTTACAGAGCAAGGTGCTTAGTAAAGAAATTGTTGAAGGGAGTGTTGAACTACTGATGTTTTCATTGATGTGGGACAAACCCAAATTTTTAGGAACAATGTATGTAATCATATTACATATATAGTTATAAAATCTTGAAGTACATGGATTTGACACTTTTCATCATGTCTTCCTGTGAATGAATTGTCAACATTAAACATTTTGCAAGACTCAGGTCATTGAATGAGAAGCTCTTCTGCTACTCATGTACGTTTTTTAAGTTTAGCAAATTTTTCAGTGCCCGAATATTCATTGTAGTCATTTCCATGACTCCTGTTCAGCCCGTTCCTACCTTACACCAGTGTTTTCCTTTGGGTTACACCCTTATTATGTCCTGTTCACCTAAACACTAATGATAATATTTACTGGACTGAAAACAGAAATAGATACTAGAATGCCATAATCTCTTACCATTAGGTGAGAAAAGCCTAAAGCACTGGCCACTCGGTGCTACCCATCTTGCCTCTTAGGCTATTGGTTGGCCGTCTCTAAATTCCTTTCCTCTTCTGCTACTGAGCTAGCCAGAACTGAATTTACTATTTTCTCCAGAAATATTAGCTTGCACTTCTCCAGCTTGAATCTCATTTTGCTCCCTGCACATATTTCTGAGCTCTTTAGATCCCTTTTTATTATTTTTCCTTGCTCGCTTACATTTGCTACACCTGTCGGTTTAGAGTATGATTGCACCATTAAAGCAGAGGGCAGCTGCATCCCAGGCAATGCCAGAGGGCCTTAGGGGACAGCTGAGCACTCCGGGGTCTTAAACTTCTGGAAATCACCCATTGCAGAGAGGAAGCATCAGGAGCAGGTGGAATTGAACCGGTGCCTAAAAGGATCTGTGAATAAGCACAGCCAAGACGAAGTTTTTTTTCTCTCTTCTTCTTTTTCCTTTTTCTCTTCTTCTTCTTTTTCTCCTCTGATTGATCTGCAATGCATTAAAGCATTTGAGGACATTGGGCTTCAAAAAAAAATTAGCAGAGCCTGCAAATTTGATAATCTGAATTCTTGCTCTGCTTAACTCTAAAACAGAAGCACAGCAAGGACGGGTTTGGGAGATTACATTCACACCGAGTACAGACATTTCTTGCACTTTGGGATTTTTTTCTTTTTTTGCTGGTGCCTGATGCTCGTTTTTTTCCATGACATTGTACATAGAATTAACTATTCCCCTCATGTCCTACTATTTCCCACAGCAGATCCCGGGATGATTAAATCATAATAGTGACAGCTTCCCCCAGGGAGCTCTGGGTTTCTGCCCGTGGGACTCGGTGCATCCTCATGGCATCCGCAACCTGCAGCAAACAGCAAACGGGCGCCTTTGAGGAGAGGCAGCCCGAGCACAACCTGCACTTCAGCTCACTCTAAAAAGAGCCAGCTTTTCAGCGAGTGCTTGACAGTGCTTGGAGCAAATGTGCATGCAGCCATTTAATTCAGAATATGATCTTTCCTTTTCTGTCCCTTTTCCAGCCATTTAATTCAGAATATGATCTTTCTATAATTCAGAATATGATATTTTACTCACACAAACAGGAACGTGAATTACTGAATTGGCTTTCTAATAAGCTGTAATTTTGGCTGCTGTTTCCTCTGTAATATAGCCTTAGATTTATAAAAAGCAAGGCGGGGTGTAGGGATCTGCGGCGCGCGATGCCAGGGAGGAGCAAGGCTTGTCCCAGAAGCAGGTAATTACGGGGGACACGCGTGTGCCCGGCCCTTTCGCAGCCCACGAGGAGCCCCAGGGCTCCTCTCTCCTTACGCTGCCCAATTATGGTCTGCGTAAATCGGTCCAAGCTGTTGCTCTGCTGGTGACAACAGGTTTGAATGAGGCCAGGAGAAAATTGAGGACTGTGGGCATCATGTCCCCTTCAGGGAGGACACAGAGGAAGTGATACCCTTCCCGTAACAGCAGAGTCCTCATTCAGAAATAGCAGATTTGAGAGACAGCCTTAAAAAAAGCTCCTAATGTTCACATCTCTCTCTTTTTTTCACCATTGGGATAGAGTTTTTAACGGTTAATGATCTGACCGATCACTTCACTGATCCTGGTGTCAGGAGAGTTGGTTTAAATTCCTGTTCTGCCACAGAATTCGCCTGTGACCTTAGGTAAGTCGCTCAGGGCTAAATATATGGGCATTTGGACATCCGACTCCAGTAGATTTTAACTAAGCAACTTAAAAATCTAGCCATTGATGTCTATTCCTTAATTTTCTACTTGCAAAATGGAGATAACATTATTTCCTCTCTCACGTTTGACTAACAAAAGCTTTAGGTGAATACGTTTTTAAACAGATAATGTAAAGCTGAAAGAATATACACCACGCTGAAAAACTTTGCTGCTTAAAATACTCTGTTATAAACGGATTATAGATCTCTGTAACTTATTTGTAAATCTGGAGGACAATTTTTCAGATTCCGTATAGCTGTATGATTAAAATTTCATTACCAGTACTTACTATCTCCATCTGAAAGGACAATAGCCACCCATAAAGCACTCTGGTAAAGTTATATACTGGTGTTACTATTGCCAAAATATAGTGCAAATATTTGTAATTCCAATATGTGTCCATTTAAATTTAAAATTCAGGCTTGGAGACCTGCCAGCTTGCATAACATGAGCAAGAGCCGCAGCCAGGGCTGCTCTTCCAGCAGTGGCGCCGCAGCCTCCTGCCCCTCTGCCCACGTTTGTGTCTGGGGACGCAGGACACGGCAGGGGACGCAGCCCTGAAGCCAGCCCTGCTGCTTGTGCTGGAGCTGCCTGTCCCAGCGGTGCTGCTGGACGGCGCAAGGACCTTGTCCTGCAGCACCACCTCCTGCCGTGCCACGTGCCATCGTGCTCCTGAGGGCACCCAGGGCTGCCCTCTTTCAGAAGCCTCAGCAAAGGACATGCACAAGGTTTCCATTGACACTTGCCCATGCTGCTTTGATTCTTTTTTCTGCAGCCAGTTTGCCAGCAAGACACTCCACAAGCCAGACTGCCTTATGCTTTGCTTGCTTGCAAGCAGATGACTTTTCAATATGTCATTCAGCTGGGTTTTCACCTGGAAGAAAGTGGCACGTCGCCTACAGAGAAGGGACCTGCTACTAGCTTTAACTGACACATCCTTCTGCATCATTCTGTGCTCATAGGCAGGTCTTGGCTCAATCTGACTGAATATATTTTACATGTATTAGCACCTCCAGCACACTGAAAGTTAGCAATATATATGCTGGGCATCACTCCAATTATATACAACCTCATATTGTTTCATTAATCTTGGACATTCGCTTGTTTTGCAGTCATTCCTAGGGAATACAATTGGAGATCTGATTAAGGGTCAATATTATAGCTGAGCTATATAATATTTATAATATATCAAGAAGATCATAGAAACTCTACAAAATGAGGGAAGCCTGAAGTCCAAAATGATTTTAAGTAAATACATGTCAAAATGACCCTTTTTCCGTAAGTTATTTGTTGCAAAGCTTTACACAAGTTACATCGGCCCCCAGAACTGGTTTCTAATGTATTTTAGCAAGCTACTGCATTATGTTGAGCAGTACCTTGCCCTTTGAATAGTCCTATTGATTTTAGTTCAAGGTACAGCTGGCAGAAAGGGGACTTAACAACTGCAGATGGACAGCAATTCCTCCCTTAATTTATATTCACTGAGCCAGGTTTGACACCTTTTTTTTAAAAGAGTTCTGTCTCCTCTTAAAGCAAACATAAATCTCATTAGTGCATCTACTCTAAAACTATCTACTGGTTATTTCCCACTGACTTCTATTGGAAGATGTTGATCCCCCTCAGTCAATGGCAAAAGCTCACTGGTTTCATCAGGCAAAGTTTTGCCTTTATTCTCTGGGTATTATTGCCCACTATCATAATCTTTTGCATATCTAAATCACTTTTATAGCCTTGATTTCCAATCCCTATTACATAGCTCAATCTCTGCCTTTTCTGTACTACCCCACTTTACATGTTGGCAAGGTCCCACTCGGACCGACCGCAGGAAGGAGGTGCAGCAGCTGGATTACCCCATCCTGCATCATTCTCAGAGGACAAAAGAACAGCGACAAAGACTGCAGAATAGCAAAAGCTCCTTAGCATCTTTGTGAAAGTAAGAGCATGAAAGGAGGACACAGAAAGACTAGAGATATGTGTGTATCAGAGCACCATTATTGTGGGCTGCTTTCCTGGGCTGGGCTTGTCTCTCTGGTACAAGCGCTGACCTCTTTCCCGGTGTCGAGAGCACATGAAGGAGCGTGGAGGACGTCATGGTGTGTTACAGCCCACCTGACACACTCCTTCCCAGGGAAGGCTCTCAGATCCTCCACTGTAATCTCCACCACTGAAAAAGGGATCTTTCCATTCGCTGTGTATGTAAAACAGGAGAAACAGGAGGAGAGATATTGTGATGCTCTAGGCCAGTTTGTCCCTTGGATGATAGTAAAGCTTGCCTTCAGAATGGTATCTCTAATTAAACCCCATCCTTCCTACAGTTCTCTGCTGGTTTTATTCCAAATGCAGCAACAAATTTGTAGAGTTCTGGTTTTAACAAACTCCCTGGGTGTTGTGTGTAGTGTCTGTCCTCCAGCATTAGTTGGGAACTTGGGGGGAAACCCAGTTAGCTCTAACCCAAGAATGCAGTAATAATAACAACAACAATAACAAACCTTGTTAAAGGCTAAGTGGAACAACACCATGTCCACATGCTGTTTCCACCCGCCGTGTTTTATTCCTGCCTCTCACTCTCAGTTTCCCAGCAACAGTGTGGACACTCAATTCCCCAGTCAACAAGCGGTACTGAACCCAGCAAGAAATGGCTTCAGATGCTTCTCCAAATGCCTAGAAAGCAGAACAGCCATTGAAGCGACTGTCACTTTCATAAAATAACAAGCCCTGGTATAGTATTGCACGCTATAAGTTTTGATACCAAAAATGACCTCCTGTGCTTTTGCTGTTGTTGCTTCTTTTTAGTTTGTGTTAAGCCTAGTTTTACACCATAGAATTACACCAATAATCAAGTTGTTCCATGAGTATTTTTACAGAAAGTATCTTCATAGTTTCACAAGAGAGACAGTCACACCCAGCTATATGCAGATACTGGCTGCTGAACAAAAACTCGAATAAAAGAGATTACTTTTAATCACATTTTCAAATTCTTTCTTAGAGTTTTTACTGCCTAATTTCCAGAGCTGCAGTATACCAGAGACTGATGTTATACATTTTATATTTGAATATTCTTTTCCTGCCTCTGCAAACACTTTTCACTGCTGCAGTTCTAGGCAAACCAAGCTGTACCAAACCTGAAGGAGGGCTGTAGAACTTCTCCTTCCACACATGGGGGCATCTCTGCTCTCAGGGGTGGAAAGTTATGTGAGTAGGAACACATCTGCCATGCAAAAATCTAAGAACTCAAGCAAATGGATCAGAACCAATGGTCCAGATATCTTGACCTGAAATAAGCAGTGAAAAATTTTGGAACATGTGAACATGTGAAAAACCCTGCATTAGGTTTGTCAGTGGTAGCATCAAGCTGCTCAAAAAGGAAGATCAGTTTATATATGAGCTTTAAAGATTGGAGTTTATCTTCCAAAGCTAGAGCCAGCCCTGCAGTCTAAAAGCAGAGAAGAGGTAGCTCTTAATGCTTGGAGAACCAATTGTTTTTGGTTCACTCATGGTGAATTCTGGCCTAAAGAGTCGAGTTGCCATTTGGCAATTTGCTGCTTCTGTTTCGCTTTAATCATCCATAATTCTACTCGAGAAAAACACACACGCAATGGAGAAAACTATCAGAGACAGGACAGGCAGCCAAGTCGTAAAACAAGACCTTTTTAATCCTCCCTCTGTGCAAAAAGAACACTATGTACAGATTAAGTCCCAAATCATAAAGCCCTAACTTCTATAAATCTTCCCAAATAGAATTAAAAGTGACAAATTTATAATGTAACTCAGATGATGTATCTGCCACTGTGGCTAGGGACAAGCCTATCTGAGTTCAAAGCAAAACTAACCACGTACCACTCTGAGGAATTGCCAGTGTCCACTCTCCCTTTTGGATTAATCATCTGCTAGTAAAATTTGCGTAAAAGATCACTGGACAGCACACTCCGAACACCTCCAAGGACAAGGAATGGCTGAAATAACCGTCTGACCATCTGTGGATTGGAAACGGAACAATAACGACTGTTATTTGTGTGCACTGAACATGCAGACACCAAAATGAGCTTATCACTACAAATAAAATGAAATAAAATTGTATCCACAAGATACAATCCACAAGATGGAAAAAAATTAGAAGTAATAGGAAGCGGAAGAGAAAGAACTACCCAAAGCTAGAACTTAGTTTTCCATAATCAGATATTGGGGTCTTTCAAGTTTTATTATGTGTCCATACTTGTCTGGATGTCAGGAATGTCACTGGAATTGCACTAATGTGAATGGTAGCATGCAGTACATGGGAAGACATGCACCATGTATATATTAGAGACGAAAGAATGGACCAAGCACCAGGCAAAAGTGCTAAAAGTTCTATTACCCACAGAAATCATTCTCGATGCAGGATAGGCAGAAACTTGATATCTTTATGAACAAAATAATGTGCTCATTCATTTAACAGTGCGGGAAATAGTTTTCTACAACCCTACTATCCTGTCTTTGCTGTGAAAGGATGTGGTTTCATAATCAATTTAAACCCATCTGAAAGTGCACTGTCACCAAGAAGGGCTTTCCCACCCTTTGCCCCAGGCTGGCTGCAAAACAGGTCTGATCAGTGGCAATTCATCTGGGATCACCTCAGGCTGATCATAGAGGAAAAGCTTAGATCCACCAGTGAGTGCTAAACACCAATTTTAGTACCTCTTAGATTACCCCAATAACCTCTGCTCTCTTGTGATTTATATCATGCGTTTAGCCACAAAAGATGCATTCGCATGGATACGCATAAAGGCAAAGCTTCTGAACAGCTATGGGCAGATCCCTCACAGTCTAATACATCACTAACATCATCTCACTATTTAAACTTTTTTTTTATAATGAATTGGCAGACTTGGTCTCTGGTGCCACGAATCTGACATTGTCAGAGACTTAGCTTAATAAAGCAAAACTAACTTTAGATCTTCGGTTACAGAAGTACTTCAGGAAAATGATGCTGCCCCCTCACTTTACAATATGAACACTATAGCTTTGCCAAAAATATGCACAGATGCTCACTAGAGTCAGAAAAGCTTTCCTGGGACTGTCTCTTCCTGATTGCACATTTGGGTTTTTCCCAAGTTGCCATGTGCTATTTTAACTTGACCACAGAGAGTTTTAAGCAGTCATTTACATACAGAAACCAAAAATAAGAATGGCTGAGGATACAGTATAGCTAATTTCCATCAAACATGCTGCCCAAGAGTTTAGTTGTAAAATTTTCAGCAGTAGCTGGATACGGTAATACTACATTCTTTAGTCTACGTTTATTACAAAGGAAATCAGCATATAAAAGGAAACGATGTTCTTTATCCTTTTTACTCACTTTCCAGGATGGCCTGTTTTTAGGGTACACCTGTCTACCAGATGCAAAAAAATTAAGACATTTAATTTCCTCTCTCTGTGCCTAACTCCCATTAATGTTAATGGGAGCTGGGTACGAAAGGAGGAGCAGAGTTACTGTGAACAGACTGAATATAACAGCTCACCTATTTCAAATAAATCTGCTTGTTTCAAGAAGAAAGACAGAAAAGCAGTCAGATCACATTGCATCTTATCCTGCAGCGTGAGACATGCAAATTCATATGGGATTGACTTCAAAGCCACAGTTGGCATTACGTGCTGAACAGTGTTAACCCTTAAATACATCACCTACAAACTCAATACAATTTTAAACTTAAGGCGTATGAAAATGCAAGTCTCGACTGCAGAAATTTGAAAGCGCAGCTCCCATGATGGTTTCCTGGAAGGGATAAAAAAAATCTCTTCACTGCTTGGTCAATTGTCATTTTTAATCTACACGGATTACTAGGTGCTCTGTCCTCCTCATTTTGTCATGTGGTTTTCCAGAGCTGCTAATAAATGAGGCAGACAGAAGAAGACGAGCCCTGTTAGAGCTCGCTGGGTACCTGTGCTTCCTAGGAGCCCTCATTTGCCAACTGTGAGCGTCATTCCAGCCGTGCAGCCAGCAGAGGGAACCTGAGCTGATGCAGCTCTCTCACCAGTGCCCTGTGTATTTTATACTTCCTTTGCATTAGGTGGCATTTAGACATCCTCATTGAAAAAACGTAAACTTTGCCTTAATACTTACATTATTTCCTGCATGTTTATATCCAACAAACTTATAAATCAGGGGATGGGAGCAATGGGAAGGAGTTTTACAAGCACCCTCAATCATCATTCCAGAATTTCTGTTACTGTAGGGAACACAACAATTATTGGCTGCTTTGGCAACCGCTGCTAATTTCCTGTGTAACGACCGAAGTGCCGAGAGCTATTCCATCACATAGCAAATCTCGTTCCTTTCCTCAGTTCTAATTAAAAGACCTGAAACATGCATCAGTCAAAACCTTAAAAGCTGGACCATGGTGCTTTTGACAAATTTAACAATTTAACAGTGACCCTGTAGTAAGCAGCTACTATCACATTCCTCTGCTTCACACAGTGTTTACAGGTAAGTGAAAAAGTGTTTCTAAATGAAATATGCTTGTCAAACAAAATATTTGTGTCCATCTATTTGACATGAGTTTTGAACAGATTAAGAATTTATTGGGCATCATTTACTATGGCCTACAGATTCAATCTTGTGACACAGAGGAATTACGGGATTAAAATTCCTGTTACAGATACACTAAGAATCCAACTCATTGCTATGCCGAAATCTCCTACTCTTTTGTCCAATGTACTATATTGCTTGTTCATGCTTGATTGAGATATAAAACAGATTAACCTTCAGTTCTACAGCGGCAGGTTTTAAGGGTAATTGCAGAATTTCATTGTATCCGGACTGTTTAAGCCTCCAAATGTCCTAAATCTGAACTCGGTTTCTCTTCACAGAAAAGGTATGTGCTGTTCTCAAAGAAAAGTTCAATTCAAAGGACTCCTCTGGAAATACTGATTTAAAAATCTTGGTATTGAATGGAAAGAGCAGCTGTATCATATGTGACTCAGGACTGTAAAAAGTAAAGCAGTTTTCAGTCATATTGAACCACATGCAGGTTCCACCCAGAACAGCACACTACCCATCCCGAGATCCGTCCGGCTTGCAGAGAAGAAAAGGGAAATCCAGTGGGTGGATGCACTAATTGGCCAAACCACACTACGTGCCTATCCAGAAGAAAAGCAGCCAGGTCCTCTGTCACGCAGCGCAGAGCTTTTTGAAGAGACCGTAACAAGGGTTGCTACTCATCCAACCCTGCAAGCCGTGCATCAAAATGCAGAGCCCTTTTCTAAGGCTGAGGGCACCAAGGCCTGCACACTCACCCAGGGACGCAGGAGGATGCATGAGCTGGGTCTCTGGGAGCCCTCGTGCTGCCAGGACCCTCAGCAGCCGAGCGCTCGATTTCCCGGCCACCCGGCTTGTTCCTGGGCTTGTTCTTTAGCCCAGCTTCAGCACCCTGAGAGCTGCCTGCTCCACAGAGCTGCTCAGGAGACAACAACCCTCCAAGTGCCTGCAAAATTTCAAGGAGAGAGAAGCTTTCCTGGGCACAACGTCCCCAGGCCAAATGACCACCGTAGTCTGCTGCAGGGCTTTTACTCGGATGATTTTGGGTGGTAAATCACGTGGGAAGCCTCCCTACACAGCGCTGAGCGAGGGCTGCCGGTCGCTCCTGCAGCCCGGGGCGATGGCAGGAGTTTTCCACACTGCGGCACACGGCTCCGCTGAACGGGGCCCAGGGCGCCCGGCGTTCAGCAAGGCCCCTGGGCCGGCCCTGCTGTGGTAACCGCAGCACTGGCTCAGCCTCACTCCAAAGTATCGATAGCTTCTAAAACCTGCGTCTCTTCAGCAGCCCTTTAAAGCTCTTGTTAATGACGCCTCTTAGCTGGTGGGTTTTTGTTTTTGATTTCCAGGTTCTGAGCTTTCACAGAACGAGGCTTGCGGCATCACAGAGGCAGGATGCAACCAGCAAACTATTTCCACAGGGCCTTTCAAATGCGTCCTGATGCATCCGTAGCTACATCTATTAAATTGGTTTCCTGTTTGCTCTTCCCATTGCCCACTTTCAAGCTGAATCAATGCAGTCATACAGGAAATTCTCAGCATCCTCCACAGTTAGTGAATATTGTACCTCGTCAGTCAGGTCACTTTTGATGTTTATAATATCCTTGTACATCAGTTTGCCCAGGTTAATACTTGTCAGCTTCTTATTGTTTCATTCTCCCATTGCTGCACGCATATAAAAAGCCGAGATTGGTGTCCCCAGAAGTGCTTGGAAAGAAGCCCAAAAGTGCTTTACAAATCTGCAGATCATTACGAAGTTCCATATATATTACACAGTTATTAGCTTCACACTGTTCATTGACTGCTGTTTCATAGCATAGATAAAATGTGTTATTTCTGCCTTATTAGTAATTTATGACTTGATACAGTATACCCATTTGTACCCTACAGTGATGTGAAAACACAAATCTGCAATATATATTTGTATCACATCTAAATATATCTATCCAACATATACATATTTTACAGAAAGAAGGAACCCTCCTGTTACAGTAGCAGGATCTTTGTACACACAGTTTCAGTCAGAAAAGCTCAGAACAAAAAAGGATGATGTTGAGAGTGCTTTGAAGGAAGCCAAATAGCAAAAAACCCAAAATCAGCAGTAAGAAAATACTGAAACTTCACGGTCAGACCTTGAGGAAAGGCTCCTCAGACTCGAACGCTAGACTGCTTAAATACAAACGTAACCAGATTCCCATTCTTCCCAATCTCACATCATCCTTGTTCATCTCATCTCATCAAGCTACACAGAAAAATCTCACTTGGAATGAGACCCCATTACACATAACGTAGTGTCTTCTTGGTTGGTTAGCATCAACATGCAAGACTCCTACTGCATGATTCTGCAGAGGAACATTATAAAATTAATCTGTTTTAACTAGGATGCTCCAGTCTACCAATTATCAGTTCCTAATGCATCTTATTTATATTTGAAATATCAGCCTTGAATATTAGTGTAAGCTTGTTCCCAATGGCCTATATGTGATGTGTGTAGGAAACAGTCTTTTCTTTGAGATCCATTTTTAAATTAAGGCTCAAGTCCCAGATTTTTTTCATAATATTTTGATTCAGAATGCTAGAAACTACGAAGATCAAGTACTGCAAGAGATTGTGGAGCAACATAAAAAGCCTTATGCCTTCACTGAGTTGAAAAATCTCATCAATGAAAATAGAAGGTGTCAACACTGTCATCCTTGTTGCAATTGGCTTCCCAGTATTAAATAAAAGCAAAACAGATGCTAATACTATGAAAAGAAAAAAAAAAGAAAAAAAAACAAGTAAAAGAAGAAATTCCTGAGAGACAGTGTAAGTTTCATCAGAAAACTGCTAAAACACAGAGCAGCCCTGTTCAGGGTGTTCTAGGAAATGTCTTTGCCAATGCCTTTTCTAGTTTTGCTCACAGATAAAGACAAAAAATGCAAATCTTGTTAAACAAAAAACTAAGCATTACTTTGGGGGAGTAATTTGCTAGCTTGCTGTGATCTGATTCCCTGTTAATGAATGTTTCAAGCAATGTTTCTCATCACGAGGCACCACCTCTGCTCCCCGGACACCCGTGCGTGAGGCTCCCGCCACGTCACGGGTCCAGATCTCCCCGAGGCTTCTGCGAGCTCAGAGCAGAGCAGACAGTAACCCCCCCATCCCTAAAGTGACTGCTCTTATGTTTTCATACACTCCTTGCAGCACCCGTGCGTGAGGCTCCCGCCACGTCGCGGGTCCAGATCTCCCTGAGGCTTCTGCGAGCTCAGAGGAGGCCCAAAACAGAGCAGAGCAGACAGTAACCTTCCCATCCCTAAAGTGACTGCTCTTATATTTTCATATACTCCTTGTATGAAACCCAAAGTTACTGGATGGAGTTCTCTGACTGCAAAATATACAGCCAGGGGCTTATCATCTACTGATTACCATTTTCGCCACTTACCTTTAAGTTATATGTCACTTAATGAACTTTACTGAAACATAAATGCACAGCATATAGGTTAAGAGCATGAGAACATGAAGATGGCATTCATTGTGCTTCCCAGTTTTAATTAGGCCAACTGGGAGTATTTTAGCATAATGTATTTCAGCTATAAAAAAATACCACCTTTAGAGACATACATCCCCTGCTAGACATTTGCAGTATTTTATCGTTGCTCAAGATTGTTGCTCAGCAGTGAGTATTTTCTCACTAGAGAAAACCTCAATAACTTTTTTAAACAAAGGTCATGAGTCCTGTGCCTTAAGTCCATATTATAAGCAAATGATATCTGTAAAACTAGTCGTTTTTATTCTAATAGGAAGTAATATCTAGACAAGAAAAGGCCATTTCCTGTTCATATAAATGTCTTTCCTCTGTTAATAGTCTCTGATGCCTCATCTGATTCTGTGTAACTCACTGTCTAAAGTATATGTTCATCACATCTGCACAGATGCTGACCTGGTCACAATAAAACATATTTATGTTACATGATGACACTCCTTTTTCAATTAATTTTTAGAAATGATGTCAACTAGAGGTCATTTCCTTGGGAAAGGAGAATCAAAAACGCCATAATACTCCTGGTTAAGTATTTGTGGAATACAGGAACGGCAATTCTAGGAGGATGATTAAGTTAATGTTTTCATTAGTCTTCAAGTCCTACTACTGAATTCATGCTCATATGTATATCATTAAATGATACACATATATTTTTATTACAGTAATTAAAATAAGTAAGTGCAACTTCTCAATCCCCCACTCCGGTACTGGAGACTAAGCTATAAAAAGGTTGACAAACCGCTACCAAACCTACAGAGATGTATTAATCACAGTTACACACAACAGGTCTTTTCCAGGACATTTTGGGTGAATCTGGGTATTAATCACACATTTTCCATTAAATATCTCCATTTCAAACATCTGTTCAAAAGACTATCATAAATGAACACAAAGGTGACTCTGCAGAGAATTCAAGAAGCTGAAGAATAAATATTACAGCCACATTATCGAGCCCCTAAAAGTGAGAAGGGAGGGTTGATTTAACTTTGTTAACTTCTTTGATGTTGTTCTTGGTATTAAATTACAGGATCTTTCAATAGGAGGAGGAAAAGAAAAAAAAAATTGGAAGTTGCACCCTTTATTTATCTTTTTTGCAATGTAATAGGCAAATGCTTGCCAGGCTTTAGCCTTATTACTCATATAGGGAGGAATTCAAAATGACATTCCTGTTTAAAGCAACTTTGAAAAATGAGAGCTTTGTGAGTATAGGCCAAAGCATTTAGATAAGCCACATACGTAAAGACCATAATTTTATTCAGTCACTAATGGATTTGTATGGTGTTTTAAAGTAGTATTTAAGAATAATTAGTGATTAGGAAATCAAAGGCTGAATTGTGCCATGGGAATTTTGCCATTGACAATAGTGGGTAAAAAGTCAGATCCAGTAAAAATACCTCCTCAGTGTAACTTTGGTCCTTCACACACTAAAAATCACGGGTCTCAATGTGCTAGGAACTTCTGCTATGTACTGCACTAGGAGTAAAGGACACGCAGTAACAAAATGGACAATATTTATACTTTTCACCCAGTTTTAAGAGGGAGAGTGATTAAAAGACATAATGAGGACTCCTTTCCCAAGTCCTTTTCCCAAGTGCGAGTGTTGGAGGCTGAAATGTAGCACAGTGCCTCGAACATCCAGTACCACAGGGACTAATTCTGCGCTGCCTTGCTGACCAGACCTCGCAGAGGGAAGCAGCCCTGCTAGCAGAGTTCAGCCTGCATTTCTGTCACCTATTGCCATTTTCAATTATAAAACCCAGAAAACTCTCCGCATTACCATGGAACTAATACAAGCAGCAGCTTTAGACTTTGAAGCTTCTGTTGGTTTCTGTACTGTCTTTTAAGTCCTGTTCGTGTTCAACTCTTTGCGTTGCAACACGTGCAAGTCGTACTTACCTCCGAAAAAGGGCACGTGGCAAGGCACTGAAGGAAGGTTGCATACGGAGAGGCAAAATGCACTTACCCCGACACTGTTCCTTGTCCATAAAAGCTGTTTGCCCTGTTTTAAAAAAAATTCCTTGCCTGATGTTAGCAGAGAGAAACTCTGTTGGTATTTCATTATTACAAAAGGAAATGCAGAAGTACCTGATCTTAATGAGATTTTGGAAAACAAATTTACATCTTGAGTTGTCTGTGTGGCAGCACTTTTTAATGAGTTTAACTTCTGGTGTGTAAATAAACACTCTTTTAGATGCCAGCTGAATAATGTGCAATTAAAAGAGGCACAGGCTAAGTGCTCCAGTGCAAAACTTCATTCTTTCTACAGCACAATACTTGTTCTTTGTTATCTTGGGTAGGCAGTAACTGATCATTATTTCCAGGATGTGCTCTGGGAAATCATGAAGTGTTTGTTTTAGATAATGATGTGCAGCATCCACAGCTACTTGCGACTTTCAAAACTGAAACTAAAGATCCTGAAAAAAATCAAGCATTATCACTAAAAAAAATCCATCACTCCAGACTTTTGCTAGCTTCTGTTATATCGAAAAAAGAAGTTTTCTTGAATGTTTTGCAATATGATTTAAGTTTACTTATAACTTCAGTTTATTTATCTGAATAGATGCAATTTTATTCATCACATTTGAAGTACATTAGACAAATCTAGTGACCTACTCTTCTGACCTACTGAAGTTACATATTAGCATGCCAGAAGCTACACATGCCTTAAATAACTCCATGAAGATCAAGTAAACAGCCTCATTTACCAAAAAAAGACCTTTTTTCTTCATTCTCAGTTAACTCTTCAAGTGCTCAAATTGTTAACTAACTGGCCATAATGTTTCTGCAAGGCTTTGTCTGGTGATAATGTAAAAATATAAGCAAATTACAACAAAAAAATCTCTATCAACTTATGAAAGGTGCTCATGAGACACCTTAGCAAGGAATTTGGAAGTTAACACATAAATACTGCTTCAGAACCTGAATATACTAAACTTTGTGTTTCATTTCAGAGATGGTATTTCCTAGACAGAACAGCCTAAAAGTTGACTTTCTTAGATCCACCTCATGGATTCAGGGTCCTTTTTCTGTCACCCTGGCCACGATTCAGCAAAGTACTTTGCATATGTTTATGTTTAATATCTTGAATAGAGACTGCCTTAAAAATCATGAGGTTGCATTTTCTAAGTAATAAACATACAGTTCTAATTTGCCTTCTGCTTTTTGAGTCTCTATGGTTCACTTTTTGGACTATTTCTTAATGGCACTACTGTTGCTCAAGTCGATCAGTTGAGTAAATGTGGGTCAGGAGTCCAAAGCAGCCAAAAACTTAGTCCAGAAATGGCAGTAGAAAATGGCAGAGCTCAGAGCTCAGAAGGCTCTTCAGTACAATCAGGTTTAGTGGCATTTTGAATGGCATTATCTGTGCCTCGGTGAGAGCACCGAGGTTCTTACCCAAGGGCCAGGACCCAGCCGTGCTGTGTGTGTAGCAATCCCGAACCAGAAAAATGGTCTCGTTCAAGGAGAGGGAAGAGCAGAGGAGACAGGTGAAAAAAATAACCACGAGCAGACACAGTGCAGCAAGCAGATCCAAGTACTACTTATTGGTATCATAAGCACAGCAACAACCTACTTGCAGTCATGTTTGTTGTTTTTTGTTTTTGTTTTTTCCCAAGCATCACTGGAAAGGAAATTTTTAAAGAGAATTGTATAGTCAGGGCAACCTTCTGGGACCTGATTAATAAAAAGACTTCTAGCTATATCAGAATTACAGAACTATTTTTTTTTTCTCCTTGGAGAGTTTTCAAATTCTATTCAAAATGAGGCTCATTTTCTACAGATTTATAAAGCAACATCTGGACTTAAAAACCCTCTCCTTCTCTGCAGACTGTTTTAACACTTTCCCCTGATACTGTTTTTGTGTTCTTGCTTGGATTTACTGGCTGCTAAGTAATTATCTTTTGCTTTTCTTAGGTGTACTCATCTCTTGGGTCAACATTTTTGCAGCTTTAAGAAGGTGGTAATCAACATTTTCTAATCATTATATCCTGAGCCCTCTTCCTTAGCTCCTCTGCAATGATGGCCAATGCATTTCTCCAGCTTTCTGGGCTCTGCAGGTACATTCAAGTACTGCCCATACTGCTACTTTCTTTTCCTCTTCCAGGGCCCGTTTTTTTCTCTTTTTGATTTAGAACTGGTCTCTAAATATTATATTGACTTGAGCACACAAGAGGTGAGCCAGGAAGAAGGGTACTGTGGTGAACAATAGGCCAGTTCTTCTGCTTACACATTCACCTGGTAGCTGGACTGCTGGTTTAGGTAAAAGTATCTCCTCAGAACTCTGTTCTTTTACTGTACACACCATGAAAAGTCCCCTAAACCTCCACATCCCATGATTTCCACTGGGGCTCTTAGGGGCAGGATGAGTCTCCGCTGTGCGAGCAAGACTTCTGTAACCCCACAAGCCAGATGCAAGTCCTGAATCAGCCACGCAGACCCAGTCTGCCATAGGGGACCACGGAGAGGCCTCAGTATTGCGTGGGACACGGAGCTAGCTGGAAGGAGCCACACGGAGCGAGCCAAGCCACGTGTCTCATAGCGGGGCTCACGGGCTGGGCAGGTCAGGCACAGGCACCACCAAAGGCTGCTTGAGAAACGCACTTGTATTAAATTAACTTCCCATTTTTTGTCCTGTATGAAAATTCCTACCAAGCAAATGATCCCAGCAAGTGACAAAAGAGAACAAAAATGCATGGACACTATTATGCAAGAGTGTTATTCACTTCTAATGGCACTGTGACATTTACTTCGTTATCTTGATGTCCTAGAATAAGGACAACACAGAAATCACTGACTTCGGCGGCAACACACACGCCTCTCTCCCAATTAAATAAATGAGAAGGAAACATCATGAGGCCAAGTAGCTTTAACCCATCCCCAGCAAACTCGGCTACTGCAGACAGGGTGAACAACAGAAAAATCTTTCCAATAGCTAGAAAGAACCCTTGTTTGCTCTCATAAAAATCAATAGGATCCTGCTTTCAACAGAATCAGGGCAAAGGACTCAATAACAAATGATAATCCATGATCTCATATTAGACTGAAAGTAATTTTAAAATTGACAACAACCATTCATTCTATCAAAATTAGCAAATGTTGTCATTAAAGTGTATTTGTGCCTGCTCTTCAGTCAATGAAGAGTCTTCCCTTAACGGCCTCTGCTGCGACACCCAGCCCGTAGTGCTGCAGCCCTGCAAGCTTAGGCCCAGCTAAGGCCAGCGGAGCTCTCATCCCATGGAAATGTCCACGTCCAGGGAAGGCAAAGACGCCTCCTCACCGCGAGCTCGTGCTCTCAAAGCTCCGGTGTCTCTCTAATGTATCAAAGGCTCGATGGAGTTCTGCTCATCACATGTGCTCATGTTACACCTATGTTTTCTCACCTTGCTCAACCAAGATCACATTATTCACAGCATCAGGTCAGGAAAGCAAATATTACAAGTGGAGATTTTTGCTACTGTCCTTAAAAATTGACATTGAAGAATAAAATATCTGGGATTTACATGTTCCTATGATCTGAGCTGCAAATGGCAACCCACACTGCAATAGTTACTAACATCTCCTCTACAGGAAAATAATTTCTACAATACTCATTTTTAAGGACACAAGGAAACATCTTGCCAACTTTTATAATATTTAGACAGTTGAGAACGAGCAAGATTAAGAAGGTTGAATCATCTTAAAGCCCCAACTGTCAAGATTCAACACTCATGCAGCATTCAGAAAGCAGAAATACTACGGAAATACTACAGAAATGCTATGAAGAAAAAACCCTTTTTTTCCCCTAATAAGAATTTTCATAAATACATAATTTTTTTTTCTCTCTTTTGGAACCTATGTATAAAAGTTACAATATATTAGACAAATGCAATTATATAATTACACAAATCCCCATAGCAGAAGTAAAAAAAAAAAGTGAAACTACATTATTTTTAAATGTATAGCAAGCTAGCCGTGTAAGACTGCACAAATACAAGAAATGTTGAGAAATAATTTGATCAAAAAATGAATATATTTTTAAAGCATTTAGGCATATTATTGCTTCCCTTCTGTACCACCTCACAGAGCTGGCTAAAGAAACCTGGATAATTTTAAAGAGCAAATCTGGTGTTGCTCAGCAACAGCACACCCTGATAGAAAGGATACAGGATGCTGGAAGATTTAATATTAGGGAATTGTGCTTGCAAGGGGAAGAAGGCGGCCACACACAATTTATTCACACAAGGGCCGTAAAATTGGGACGGCTTAAAAAAATAATGATCAGATGAAATGATCACACTAATATTAATCTTTGTGTAGCAGAGCTAAGTAAAAAGTTATTGCCTGGAACCAATTAGCTGGCACCACAGTTCATTAAATGGCACTGATGTTTGCACTGCCTTAGTAGGCTACGATGAGGAAAGCAAGCAGTGCATTTATGAGCATTTGTAGGTGATCTCATGACTGATGACTTTAGTTCTGGTGCTAACTTGGATGAGTATTTGCCAAAGTGAGGACTGGTTAAGAACCCAGACATCTACACTTTCTTCTAAATTAAAAAGAACCCAATGCTCTCAAGGAAGAAAGTGCATGCTCCACCTTTACTTTTGTCCCGGTCATAAATCAGAGAAGAGAGACTCTCAGAAATTACCTCTGCAGACTCTTAAAAACAATACCTGAGGAGCTGGACATGGGTTTCTGCTCTTCAGTGTGCTGTGTTGGAACAGAATCATTAGAATTGAGCATTAAAACTGCTGCGAAGATGGCTGTTTTTTGGAAAACTGGTGGTGATAATGCACAAGCTAGGTCACTGCGTTGCTCTTTTTTCTGTCCTAAAACTAATGATCATGGTGCACATATAGTGTTTTTCCAATGGAAAGCTCATTCTATTAACAGAAGTGATCCCACCCTGCTATTAAGTGACGGGCTGCATGGGAAACCAATGTGACAGCAGTTCTCAGAGCCACTGTCCTCTGGGGGACTACCTTTACTATGACCCAGCTAAACCCGCAGCTTGTCGGATGGTATTTACATCAAATAACATCAAACTTTCATTGAAAATACAAAACAAGAGCCCTTCAAGCACCTGCTGTCCCAAAATGACAAAGAAAAATGTACACGAGAATGAAGAGGTATAAATATTTCATAAAAATAAGCATTTCATTAAAAATTCATTCTTATGATTTCCCTTCCATTCTGGGAAGTTTTAATTAAAATCTTTAAGGTACAAGCCTTAAAGGTGAAAAGGCAGAACTAATACACTGAGTTAAGAAAGAAAAAGAAAAAAAAGAAAAATCTATGATCGAAATAAAACCAAGTTGAGGATTTAACTCCTCAGATTTCCCCATTTTCCTCTTTACTAGATTTCTACTCCCAAAAGGCACAAAGACCTCACCGCATTGCTGAAAGTTTTATTACAATTTTGTTGAATGCTTGTTGTCAAAATGTTGGCAAGTGATTGCTGCAATCTACAAGGCATCTTGAAGAGTTTTTTATACCAGAGCAATAGAAGGGAGCTCTAATCAGGCCCATGACTGAGCCCTTAGCTACAAATGTCAAGAACAAACTGTACTTCACTGAATGCTAATCAAATATGATACTTAGGAAAGGAACTGTAAGGATGTGGAGCTATGTTACAACCCAGAAGAAATCGCTGGGAGGAACTGGGAGAAACTACCAAATAACAATGCTGGAAAATATTAATCTCTGTTGTAAGTAGAGCTCTTCTTTCTGTCCTTTTCTTGGCCTGGATTTTGGCATATATATTTATTTAGTAGAGGTGTATTAAAAAGAATATTTTTTCAGCAAATTCTTGTTACACTTCTCAACTACGTATTTCTGGAAAGATAACTGCATGGTGCCTTTATGACCACGTTCTCCTGCCCCGTGTTTCCCCCGGTTCAGAAAAACGGTGACAACTGAGGTGAATGCAATGAAGATGCGACGCTTTTTCCGTACGTGCTACCTTGAGAACTTCCACTGGGTCAGAGCGTAGATCTGGCTCATATGAAGAGCAAGCAGTTTCTCTTTGAAAGTGAAAGAGCCTCTCTGAAAATGTACAAGAGTAGATGCAGATTATATAAACCACAAAATAAACAAGCGGCCTAAGCCTATTCCATAACTATATTTTTTGCTAGAAAGCTTTTGAACAATCTTGATCTCTTTGAAAATAACACTAAACCAAAGACTTGGATGTCTGTCCATGGCAAAATATTTTAAGTAAGAGCATCTGGATTATAGTTCAAAAATCGTATTGTAATAGCCAGCTAGAAAAACTATCTTCCAAATTCCTTTTAGCTGCAAAGGTGGAGTACGTCTCATCCTTGGAAGCAATAAAAAGAAGAAAAGAATTAGAAGTGCTCTGTAACAAACGCATCAGAAAAGTAGAAAGAGTAAAACTGGGATCACTTCCTTGAAGAGAGAGGGAAATGGGAGGGAAATGTTCTATGGAAAATATCTGGGAAACAGATGGGTAAATTTTCCATAGCACAAAACTATAAAGCACGGGAAGTCCTGTTTAAAAGAGCTTATTACAGAATTTATCAAACTTGCAGATATTTCTCTGAACAGCACACTTAGAAAAAGACTGTATTTCAAATTTGATTCTGCAAATTTTTCTTCTGCTTTGGACACAGATGTACAAAATTTAATAAGTCAGTTATGACTTGTCACCAATTCCTTCAAGCTTTGTATGAGCAATCATTCCATCACAAGAAGGAGATACAAGATTTGGAATTTGACCATGTCCTTCAATACTAAATTAAGATTAAAACATGTTTTTCACGTTCACATAGTTCAGCTACGAAGTGGAGTCACATAACGGAACATGAGAATAACTTTTGTCAGATAACATATAACTCATGTTACCAAAGAAAATTAACAGTACTAAGTATCTGCTCTACCAGCTCATCCTTAACAGTATAAAACTGAATCCAGCAGGATTTCATAAAATACAGTGGGCCAAAAGGTATCCTGAAAAGTCAGCAAGCATCACTCCTCCAAGGTAACTTGCATTCTTTCCAACCATTTAGCAGCAACTAAAGGATATTTCACCTTCAATTCTGAACACATTCTGAATTGTAATCTGCCTTGGAGAGAAGTGTGTGTGATGAAAAAGGAGCTTGTTGCCCTTTTCAGTTTATAATGTCACCAGAAATTAAGTCTATTTAACAGATGTGGAACTCATCATTTCAGCCTTTATCTTACACAAGAAAGTCACCTTTTTGATAACTGATCCCACTGTGTGTTGTAGATGTTGCAAGTACCAAAGGAAGTCACATAAAAACAAGTATTCTTCAGAGAAAAAAAGCTGTAACTCCTTTATATCATGACTAAAGAAGCAATTTTCATAACACAAAGTACATATACAGTTTATCAAGGTAAAAATCCTTGCAAGCAAAACTAAGTGGAATAAAAAATAGTTGCGCTTTTATACCTGGATCTTCAGCAGATCACAGTAATTCTACTTTATCTGACCCACCACAGCTCATTAGAGCTAACACCTCTCATAACCCATCACCATCTGAAGAGCCCTTGTAAACATTTTGAGAGAGACACCTAATTAAGTCTTTTCTCAGTACTTAAATTCCTTTTACTCCTTAAAAATAAGGTAGACTCATGTTAAACTTATTGGAATTTAGCATATTTCAGTAATATATAAGGTGACTGTGATTAAACTAATAGCAGTGATCCTAATCACTTTGCCATCACACAAATTTGCAGTACAATAATTTATTATGACCAGAAGAAGTTGAAGCCTGATTTATGAAATAATGTTTATCTAGAAGCCTAGCCTCAACACCAAACTAGGTTCTCCCTCCTATTTCACTGCATTTCATTCTATGATATACTAGGTCCTTTAGTAATAACCGTAACAATTCCCTCAGTTTACTGAAATAAACATTAATCCACAAGTTAAAAGAAATAAATTAGCATGCACATTCCCAGACTGAACAGAAGAAACAATAACATTTAGTGCTAGTCATTTCTCAAGCACGTACAAATTTCCATATTTGTGAAATTAGGATTAGTCATGAAAATACTCTAAAAATAAAAATTTTAGAGTTCTGCAACAAACAAGGAGCTAATCCCCAAAATGTGGTTACAGTTTTTCCAGGAAAATGAGAATACAGCTAATAGTTGCTCAAATATGTATCCTTTACTTCTCTGGAAACAAATATAAGTACCATTTGTGTCCAGTTGACCAATTAGTACATGTCACTTTTCTTATCAGAAAAGTTAAGTGTGAAAAGATCTCTTCTTTCAAAAAAATCAAGCTCTATTTGAATCCTTTTTCCAGAATAACAGGGAGTTTTGTATATACACATTACTGTAATAATGTCAAAGTGCAATCTTACGCAGAGTTTATTAGATTTTGCTTTATTCTTTCCCTTGAATTATTCATTGACTCTCTATAATTTCCCAAAGAATAATTTCATAAAGTGCTGCAGCAATAAAACTCTCCATATATAGCACACCAATGTGGATAGTATTTATGATGTACTCAAAGAAAGATCAGCCTGTTACATTAATCATGTAAAAGTACTGAGAAATTATATTTAATCATTTCTATTTGAAAATAAAACCTGCTCAGAGCTTTAAAACCTGCATGAAACCTAGAATAAAATTTCATAGAACATTTCCTGCAACAATATACATAATTATTAAATACTTCCAGCTTTGGCTGCTGTTCAGTAATCTCTCATCTTATTTCCTCCGAACTGCAAGTTGCATTTAATCTTTTTGATTTAGTCGTTTTTGCTTAGAACATTCCCCATTTAAGAAGTAGCAAGATGCATGAAGCCCTATCCTGCGGCCAAGACAAACTGAAGACCTAAAACCTAGTTCTGATTCTGAGAACGATCAGGATTCTACTCAACATTAAAACAGCCTCAAGTTCCCTTGGTGCTTTTTGCAGCCTCTGTGACAAGAGGAGGCCACTCAGAGCATCTTTCTCCATGTGCTGGGGCAGGAACAGTGCCCTGTGTGTTCTGCTGGAGTTTCCACACATTATTATACAATAATCTAAGGGTGACAGATGAAGGGAATGAAGATGGAGCCTGCTGCAGTTTATCAGTAAAAGTGTAGCGGTACTGTTGGAAATTGTAAGCAGCAATAGTAAGATTAATAAATTCTTTTGAATTTCACCTGTCTAGAGAGTGAATTTCTCCTATTTTTGGCTTCTCATAACACCCACACATGCTGTATTTCACTTTGGTATGGCTGATGACTAAGCTTTCCCAGGCTCAGCTCTACTCTGTGTGAACAAAGTCAAACGAAGCCGACACCACCTTTTTCTAGCAGCAGGCCAAAAGCAGCTGCTCTGTCTAGTACTTCTCTCAGGTTCATATGAACTGCAAGCCAAAGCATGTCAACATATTTCAGATGTTTTTGAAAAGCTAAATACAATGTATCAATACAGATATCTTGTGGCAAGTGAGATGAAATGGAAAATGAGTATATGTGAGCATGATTAGAATATACTGCTATGGAACTTTACCTGCACCAGGACTGCAAGACCATCCCATAAAGACAACTCTTGAAAAGCTGGCATCTGCAAATAAATAAAAATATATTTATTTTCAATTAGAAGACGAATTAGGAAAAGATAATAATGCTTTTATGAATGCTACAAACAAAGTGGGTGGGTGTATATGTCTATATATCCGTAAATAAAAACCTTTCAGAGAATTTAATGTTTCTATAAAGGAAGGAAACGATAAAAAATTGGTATAATACCAACATGCTAAGCTTCCAGCTTTGAAAATTAATAACTTGTTTGAAATAGCTCAGCCTCCTGTATATGAGCCACCCTGTAGTGTTTCAGCTGATTTTGATTCTCTTTGTGCAGAAACCTTTTAGCTAATCATTTTCATCTCTCTGTGTCAATAAATCTTGCATCTCTAGGGCAATGACTTTTACTCAGCAAATGTTAAACAGAAATAAAACTGCCCAGAACATCAAAGCATTAGAATTTCAATAAGAATTTAGCAATATATTGATCCGCTTCTCCCCCTTCTGACTTCTCATTACTATGTCACTTTCACCTCCTGCATTCAGTAAGAAAAAAAATTAAAATAGTACGTGATTATTTTTTCAGTATGCACTTAAGGGTTTTAGCAAACCGTATAAAAAAGATTTTTGAATGGCCTCTTCAACAGCAGTCAATTCTATAGAAATATATATATATAGCTGTAAAGGTGCTAGAAAATGGTCAGCAATCTAATCTTGAAGGGCAGTGATGTCACAGCCCATTAGTAAGATGACCTCACTGATCTTTTATAAGTATAGAGAAAATAAAAAGAGAAAATGAGAAGAGAAAAATTAATATATGCAATAGTAGGAAAACAAAGCCTATAATGAAAAGCCATGTTTCTTTGACTTTCCAAATGTAACATACTATTACATACCCTCCATTTGCCCTTCCTTAAAGAGTAGCTGACTAAATGCTTATTTAAAATGCTTTTCCTTAAATAAACTACATTTAAGTTAGTGTAACTTACCTAATTATTTATAAGCACCTAATTATTTACAGGCACCTCTCCTGAGTCCCACTTGGAGGCGCCAAATCCCATTTTCTTTACATCAGCTTCAGCAAATAGTGTTTGCATTGCCCTCATATTTATCAAAGCGAACCAGAAGAGGGAGCACTAAATATTAAATTTCCTTATGTCCCAATTTATTATATATGTATTTATTATATGCTGACCCTTTGAATATGCTCCACATTTCGCTACATCAGTCAGAAGGACTGACTGTCTGACAGGGGGTTGACTGTTCTAAGGAAGGCAGATAGGGAAGCTGCTTATTAAGTGTTTAGAGTTTTTAAGTGCAGGTTTCTGAAAACATGCACGTATGAAAGACAGAAAACATTTCCAGGGATGGATCTGCCTTTCAACCACTGCACTAGAGACCAGAATTAAGCTTCCCCTAATTACTAAACATATTCCAAAATTTTAATTCAGGCTCCACTGGGTACCAAACCACAATAGTACAAATACAGATGTGAAAATGCACTTTCTTTGATGTCTGCACCTCTGTAGTAATTAGAATATAATTATAAATACCGAATTTGCAAAGAACCTGCTAGAAGTCTGCTGACGTGACACACTATGCTGACCTGGATTTAAAGCAGCGCACACTGCTCTAATTACACCATGTTCCTGTTTGTTCACAGGAGATTTGAGATGACTATGAAACATAAGATCTTTCTGACCAATACATCTTTGAAATACAGCTAAGCACAAAAAAAAAGAATATTTGTCTTGTGTCTAATGTTTCTTTTATTAGATTTTGAAATTACATTACCTACAAGCTTTGTCTTGCCCCATTGGAACAAATAGGACTTTTAATCATGAATTCAGACTGGATACAATCATACCATAAATCTCTCAAGTTTAATTTTTATGGCATAATGTAAGCCATAAGTTATCAAGAAAATAGGAAAAAATGACCACCTTACATTTTTGCATATCTTCTTTCCTATCTGAACAAATACACACACCTAAAGATACCCCCTACATATCCATGGCCCTTGTTAATTTAAGTCAAATGGCAGAAAAGAGTGAAAGTACCAAGATTCAAGTGTTGCTGCTACAACCAGGCTGACATTTACAGGAAAGAAGAACAAAATAAGAAACTGATTTCTCAGTGCAGTGCTTTCTGTCTGAGTCTCCAGCAGTAACCAAATGGAAAGGAGTTGAAATCACATTTTTCAGACCAAGACCTTAAGGATATGAACTATGTGGGTCCAAAAATTTGCTCCGCTGAAAATCCATCTCCTATGCAAGCACTGCCCACTTCCATATTTCCATTATCCCATAAAAATTTGTGAAGGATTCTGCAGCTCAACAATGTAGTAGAAAAACAGATGCACAGAAGGAAGAAAAAGGAGCTGGGAGTTAGAGATCATCTGCCCACGCTCACCCCCTACTCTGACGCAGGAGCTGCCAGACCAGAACTGGGCTCTACCTGGTCCTTTGCTCCTTTCTCATACTCTAAGTGATAGATGTTCAGAGAAAAGTTTTAGGGACATTGCAATGGGCACAAAATAATTTTTTTTCTGTGAAAAATTTCTTGTAAACTTATTAGATGTTCAACTGTGAAACATGAAGTGCTATCCCTTCAAAAATACAGCTATATAATATTAAAAAAAAACTTTAATAATATTTTAATAACTATATTTTTCTGTCCAAATGCATAGGCAATTGGTAATTACTCGTGGCAACAGACGATAAATAATTTCCCTATGTATTTCATTACTTCAGCCCCAGACAGAACCAGGAAATTTATTATTAGTATATAGTATAAATTATATAGTTGTTTTCTGTTCTTAATTACTTATTTCCTCCATTTTTCTCTTAATTTCAATTCATCACTGAACCACACATATTTTATCTTAAAAACGTCCCTTTTCCTTTGATTTTGACACTTGTTCCACTTAACCATATTGGCTTTTGCAGTCAGTATGGATTCTGATTTTTATATTTTGCATATAAATTATTCAGATCAAAGGGCAACGTATGCTACTTAACTCTGCCTAGTGTGCACTGTGTTTTCAGTCCCTATTTTGGTTCCTGTACAGTTGGCAGAGAAAAAAAAAATAGAGATGATGCCAGTTTGTTAATGGAGAGCATTTTCACTAGAGACATGTCCAGAATCCCCTCTTTAAGACATGTGTCCCCATCACCATTAGAGGAACTTGCATAGGGGGAGATAAGGGTCTTTACAGAGTTTAGTCTTTATGTATACAGACAAATCACTTGTGCTACATGTTTTTGGAGGCTAACCTCCTGCAAAACTGAGAAAAAATGAGAAACGGGTAAAGAAGACAAAATAGTCTCTTGCAGGCAGAGCTGGTTCTGCGATATTTAACACTCCATAGATTAAACTAGCAGCTCCTTCTCCTTCTTTTAGGATGGGCATTCATCGCAAATTCAATGATCAACTCTTAAGTGCTAAATGCCATAAGTAAAAAATAAAAATGAAAAAAAAAGTGTCATAACAGTGTGAAGTAGGCTGCAAAAAAAAAAAAAGTCTGTAAATCTTAATCTAAAATCTTTTGGTCTAGCTCCAGCTTTGTAGACCTTTTACAGGAGTTACGCTGTGCAAAGAAAAGGTGCAGGTCTCACAAGAGAGAATACAGGGAAAGAAAAACACACAAGGGGCAGGGACAACTGCTGATTCCGCCACTTCCACAGGGGCTGAAAAGACAGGGGTCTCGTGAAAAGAAAGGGCAGATTATGATACATGACTGATGTGTACCAAGGATTCTCTGCCTCCACACAGCAGCCTCACGGATGATTTCCGTCAAAAAGGCCACCAAAAATGCAAAGGCAGGTGCTTACACACAGCTCTACCCAAAGATGTGGAGTCTGTTCATGTTTGGGGAATCACCATGCATATCACACTGCCCTCATTAAAACCTAATTAATACCTAATCGAATTAATGTACAGCTGAATTAACAATGACTGCCAAAAGAAATGAATTTATCACAATATTTACTGTAAAGTGCCACAGAATAAGCTATTTAAAACATTCAAATAATTATTACTGATAAAAATGTATTATAACTTAATTTGAACCACTGCCCTAGAAATGACAATTTCATGTAACACATGTAGCTTCTTTTCTCTTCTTGCTTGTATTTCCCAGCATTAAAAAGTCACACTATTCAACTATATAGGAAATACTTAAGAAAGGAATTATTTCTTTAAAAAGAAATTCCTGCAAAATAATTTTAATCTACATAAGCAAATGGAGTACTATGCAGATAAACACGAGTTAGAAAGTGCAAGATCAGCCACCTTTCTTAACCTCTCAAGTAGAAAACCTACAATCTAAGGAAGGTGGATTTCTTTTACCATTTATTGTTGGCTTCTACTTATCTCTGCTTTGTAACCTATTTTCTTGTGTCAAAATTGTTACTCAAGTAACTCAAGAGTCAAAAAAAAAAAAAAAGGCCCATGCTATGTTTCAATTCTTCCTCTGGTGTTTTCTCAGATTCAGGCCAACCTGTCAAACTTGCTTTCTGTTCCATTTACTTGTTCCATTCTCTTAATTCTCTTCTTCATTTTTGTCTGAAACATGGACCCCTCTTTTTGAACGTCTCCCTCACTAACACACTCCCACCAACAACAAATGATTTTCAGCTTTTTCTGCATGTATAAACATTCCACAATACAGGTGTAGAAGCTGATATAATGAGTTCCAGCACAGCAATAAGAACACGTTTGTTTTTATCAATTCTTTAAATCAGTCCACAGAAAATTAGGCATGCACGTATTATCAAATACAACTACTGATCTATAATACTGACACAAAGGTGTAAAAGCACAAAGGTACTTGTTGTACAATTTCATTATCTATTATCTGGGAGCCAATTCCCGTTGTTTTTTTTCTGCTTGCCACTTTCCTCAGCAGTGGTGATGGCTGAAGTCTCAACGGATACAATAAAATTTCTTTCAGAAGCTCCTGGAATCAGTTAACTGGAAAACAATTAACAAAGCCTTCTGTTAGTCATTAACAGATATCTCAGGCTTCTCCAGGGACCTCTGAAGTATCCAGCCCATGTTTGCTCTGAGCTGACTGAAATGCAAACCATTAGTATCCATTTCTACCTGCTGAGCCACCTTTATTGCGAGTGTGTTTGGCCACGCGTCCGAGCGACCGATTGGTACAAATGACAGTGTGTCAGCTATCAGTGTAACATCAGCTTTCAGTAGGATTTACAGACAAACAGCTGGACCCAGGCAGAAGTTGATAACCTGTATATCCAGCTAAGCTATAAAGTATGACTGACCACTCTCTATTAAACTGATGCTACAGCACAGAACAAATTCACAAAGAGATTATGAGTTCTGTGGCAAGATCTATTTTCCTTTGGTTTGAAAGGAGACCTTCTAGAGTGGGGTCACATCCAAGATTTACACTCTCTCATGTTGCTTTTACTGCAAACATTGAAAAAAACAACGATGAAAACAAAGAAATTCGGCCATTAAACAGAGTTTACACCTGAAAATTGCAAAGATGATAAATAATCTAACCTAAAAGGATCATTTGCAGCCTAAAGCTTGCTACTAAATCTTGGTAGTAAAACTAAGAGGATTCATAATGCTCTGTTTTGTGATAATGGCATTACTTAGCTTCTCACAGGGCACAGCACATGTAGTTACATATCAAAAGATGCCCAGAGGCCATCAAAAAAGTCCCACATAGCAAAGCAGTAATTACAAGTTTTAGTGTGCTATCACAGACTGCTTTTGTCAGTAATGTGCCAGTTTAAACAAAGCTGCATTAAGAACTTGCTTTTAAAAGTGCATTGCTTCCTATCTGGAAATGAAAACAAAGACAAATTTCAGAACTTCCTACAGACTTAAAATTTCAAGTTTTTATCAGCTCCACTTGTGATACCTTTGCATGGAAAATATCAGTTCAGCACTGACCAAAATTTCCTACATTTATTCCTACATCATAATAAGCATAATAAAAAAAAAAAAGAGAGAGAGAGAGAGAAATAATTTCCTCTATGAAGACAGGCTGATCTCTTGCTCTCCAAGCACACACTGTCAGCATGCAGCAAATGTTACTTGCAAGTGTCCTACCATCTTCATGGGATGTGACCTGCAAAGTCTTTCCTAAAGAGCGGGAAGTTGCTGCTAGGAGACCAGCTGTTTTCAGAACGCTGGAAGTGTCTGGGAAAAAAAGGAACAAATGCTGGAACCCCAATAGTTTTAGTAACTTTGGTAATGTGGCAATAAAATTACTAGGTAAATATGTGTAACTCTGAGAAACAAATAAAACTTAGCTCAGAATTCTGAGTGTCTTAATATTTTTGAGGTCACATTATCAACTCCTCTACTTTGCCATCATAGAAGCTCAAATCATTTGAAGTTTAATGCAGAGTTATTCACAGATTGCTCCCATAGTGTCCTTGTATTTAAAAAAAAAAAAAGGAAAATATGTAACTGGTTATGCGACTGGACTTCTTAAAAATGTAGATTTAGCTGCATTTACAATAAGAGAATCTGCAGTCTGTAGGTTATTAGCCTCAGTTCGGATGGATTAGATACAAAGTCTGCTTGTTCACTCTGTGTGTCCCGCCTAAGATTAGGAAAAGGAACAAGTTAATTAGAAATAATCCTGCCAAGAACAAATATCAAAGAAGAAAAGCTAGAAGAAAAGGGTGTTTTTTTCAGTTGCCAGATGTGTCTGCTAAGTATGACGTGGATTGTGGTCTTCTCTCAAGCAAAGAATAGCGCATTAATATGTTTCATAACTATCTACTTTTTATACATAAAACAAGTACTGCAATATTTTCTAAACAGAATGAGGTCTGCACAAAACCTGCAGATTCTTAAAGAAACAGGATACAGCTTCAATGCAGAAATTATATTTAGCACCAAGTAAACTGAGCTGCCAGAGAAGAAACAAACCTCAGTTTATGCCACATCGTTGCCTAAGCTCTAACTCTCATAATGGAAAATAAAGTGTCTTTATGATGTTCTGCTCCCTCCAGAGTTATTTGGTAATAATGACTTAACAGGCAAAGTTTGAAGGTAAAAATCATTTTCTAAGTGAGCCAGAACCACAACTCTTTGGAGAGCATCAGTGGAGATCAAAGTCGGTAGCAAATATCCAGAGCTGAACAAAAAAAATGTCAAAACAAAAAATGTCAGTGTTCTTTCCTTAGTTATTAGTATCTTCGGAGTTTTCTCTGGTCTCCTGGCTAATTAAAATTCACCACATCAGTTAGCTGTGATCTTTGGTGTCGTATGCACCTGAATAATATTTTCTGACATTTATGTCAAGCTAAATCCACGTGTCCTAGTGACAGTAATGAACTGTATGCTCAGAACTACATTAAAATACAGTTTCCTAAGTCAGGTTTCATAAGTTTCTTTGCTAATATGGAGTTAGCAGCAGACCTGGTTCCTTTTAACATAATCTCATGTCTGGTGACAATGGTTTAAAATAAAGCTACAAAGTGAATGCACCAAGCTACACAAGAAGTCTAAAAACATGTAAAAATTCTTATTTCTTAGATTGTCTATCTTGTAGAATTCTTATTTCACAATGTAATATTTCTGCAAGCAATAAAAAATATTTTTTGCCCTTTTTAAGACTGGGAGGCCTGGGAATTTTCAGAGATGAAAACACAACCCAGCAGCAAGAACAACTGCTATGCTGTTTAAAGACAAAGTAGCTACTTCTTGCTTTAAAAAAAATGGATTAAAGTCAAAGGCAAAAGCAGTTACATGCCCTCATATGACACAGCTGTGATGTGACTACTATTTCCTACTATCATCAACTAAAAATACCATGTCACACTATTTCTTTCATCTTTTATAATTCGGCATATTAATCAGAAACACCATAGGAAAATAGTTGTATGAGAGGTCCTCGGCTATCAAAAATAAGCTCATTGTTTGAGATTATTATGTTAGACTGGTACTATATCCAAATCATCAGAAAGGTAAGAGCCAGGTAGGAGAAAAAATAAATAGGAGCCATAAAAGCTATCACAGTACTGTATTAATTTTCCTCACAAAATATAAGCCAGTGAACTGCAATGTCACAGGTAACACCTTAGTCAGCAAGTGCCTGGGGCCACCTACAAGCTACGGAGTTGTTGCAGACTGTGTCGTTACCGTGTTGTTCCTTCCAGCAGTTGATTGTCCATCAGATTCACGCAGTACAGCAGCGAGGAATCTATGAGGTCAAGAGAAAAGGACAACCTATGGAGACAGTGAAATGCAGAGCAAACTGTTCATTAGGAGGTGCAACCAGCTAAGCAGCAGGAGAGCTCATCAAGAAAATGGAAACACTGCCCTTCCCATCTGCACATGCGGACACCCATGTTCTAGGTTGTATGCTAAGGGCCAGATTGTGGCTAATTTATCCTCTAAGCAAGATCACTCAGATCCATGACATTAGGCACATGTGAAAGTAGAGCACATTGTTAAGTGCCACCTATAGAAAACTGCTTTCTCAAGCCGAGGTAAATAAGAAGGTCCCCATTCCAAAGAGTTAACAGTCAAAGTAGACAAAATGAAGGAAGATGGTACATTAGCAATATAAAAGTTAGCACTTACACAATCGAGCACAGATCTGGGAACAGAACAAATATCTTCTAAGTCCCTCCTCAGTCATGAGGCTTCACCTTCAGTAAAATGCCATACGGCTTAGGTACAAAACTGTAAATTTTTTAAATCAAGTCATATTTGTCTTACATATGGACATAATATTTTCTCCTAAAAACAAACTCTACTACTTTTCTGACACCATGCAACTCTTGAACAATGTTCTGATTCACAACTAAAATGAAACCATCTGCAACTGCATTCATATCTCACTTAGCCATCTTTTTCAGCAGCATATCCAGATTTTCTCCACCACTTTAAACTGTTGGTTGGATTTTCTGAAACAAACCTGCACAAAACACTAATATTCAAACTGAAATTTGCCCATTCTGGGAATAGACACTGACAAGAGCCATCCTGTAATATCTGGAGATGCACCTGAACCACTTTCTCTGGAGTCACAGGACAGCCCTGGTAACGCACTGTATAGCACTGTGAAACAACACAGATCTTTTACCTCATTATTTAATGACTGCAAATGACAACCCTGAAATGGTTAAAGATCAAACTAGAGCCTCTGTATTATCTGAAACTTTGCACTTCAGGTGGCCCTATGCTCTAAACCATTATAAAGCATTGACTCAAGGGAAAGCAATACCAGCACATCCGGGCAGTACTGGAGTTAGGAGCTTATAAAATCTGACAAGACCACAGCCTGAAACAGTAATTTGCAGAGAATTATAGAATTTGTTACTATTCTTATTATATTTTAAAAATGAATGCTTGTTTATATTTATTGGGAAAAAAAAATGAAACTATTCTAGTTTCAGCCTTTATTATTTTAAGACCTTGCATTTTTATTCCTCGCATCAGTGAATAGGGTCATCTCCAGATTAAGATCCAGCATTTGTTTTGTTTTGTTTTGTTTTGTTTTGTTTAAAAAAAAAAAAAGGATGATTCACACACAGGACTGTTACAGTTACTAATATCATATTTCCAAGCAGCAATAAGGGCAATGTGTAAAATCTTTTGGAATTAATAGAACCAAAAGGAAAAGGAAAGATGGCAAGACACCATATCTTAACAGCTGGAAGCCAATTATTACTCTCTCTTAACAAAATATAGCTGTCTACTGGAGGTGTCTTTGTCTCCCCATTTGCACAAAGTAGCAATTCAGTTAAAGGTCTCTTTCACACAGCTCAAAAGTTTCATCTAAAATGATGAATGATCTCCACTTTATTTAATTCATGTCATTACTACTCTTCTTTATTGCCACCCTCGTTATTATAAATTACGGTTCTTTCATTGTTTGATAAATTCAGTAACTTTCATCTTTACATGCTTTTAAACTTCAGCCCCAAGGAGGAGGTCTTCTGTTTGAAAAGGAACCCTCTTGATCATGAGAGAGAGTTTAAAAGACCTGTGTTACATGAGGAGAGGGCCCACAGAAACTCAGCACATTATTGTTAATGCCATCGGCAGCATACTAAAGGTATTTGTTATTAGACCCTTTCTGCTTATTTCTAGCTGAAAATTTATAACTCCTTTCTGACTCCTATGAAGGATTTGCAGTATTATGCAACAACTCTTAACAACCCAAATTTCCTGTAAATTCTGACCATACCAAAATATCCCATGAAATTCTGAAACTAGTAAATGACCCTGACTTTATGCAGAGCAAGGATTACAACAGAGAGTATGTGCAGGCATATGTTCACCTGACACAACTTTGAACCTCCTATAAAAGCCAGCCAGGCAAGTGCTTCCTCTTCTCAAAATGGCCTCTGTCAGCACAGCTTATGTCCCGGAGGCTGCAGCACTGTGAGTTGCTCAGGTATGTATCTTAGCTTGCTTTCCAGATCTACAATTCTTTTTAGACTACCGACCCCAATGAGGAAAAAAAAAAAAAAAAAGAGGTGTTTCTAGGATAGTAAGACTGTTGTTTCAGTTCTGTTCCCAACAGAAGGTTACATAAAGATGTCCAAAATCCCTGTCTGTCTTTAAGACTGGTCAAAACTCTCCTATTTTCAAAACCTGCTAGAAAGGTAACATCTTGAGAGCTCTTTGCTGTTTCCCAGGTACCTCCACAACACGGTATTTGCTCTTATGGCGCATTGATGCTCCACGGCAGACTCTGCACTGTGAATAAGGCAGTGCTGTAGTGTCGCCTAGTGGGAAGTTCTACTGATGGCTCTGTTTCCTCTACTGATAAATACTGTATTACAGCACAAAAAAGGAAAATTGGTAAGCATGTAATTTTTATCTGCTTTCTGATATTCTTGCCCACTGTGTTTCTATTTTTTTTTTTCCTAAAGAGAAAGTAATAGACTAGAAAAACATATACACTGTTCTGGTCCTCCTCCTTGTAAATTACTCGTCTCTTTAATTCAGATTGTTTCATTACTTTCATCTAGAACTACTTCAGTTTTCTCTCAGGGATTCCAGTGACTTATGAAATTAGTTTCAAGATGATTCTTTCAGAAGCAACAAGGGTATTTTTTTCTCAAGGATGGCATGAACTAGTGCATTTGGATGGGGAAACATAAAGCTGTGGTAGAGTAATAACTGCTTTAAGACAGGTGCAATGACTCAAATGAAAATAATTTCAGGCTCTTAAGCAAGCTCTTTGATTAAAGCTGATTGGCAAGGCTGTTAACTGATTAGCTGCACTGTAAGTGCAATAACAGCTAAACTGTTGTCTCTAAAAGTTTAATGACTTGATGGTGCTGATATAATGGGGGAATTAATTTAGTGATATCAAGATTTTTTTTTTTCAGTTCCTGAAGGAAATATGTTATCCTTTGCTACTAATAACGCTTTTCCCCATTCATATATTTCAAAGCACAAGTGGGCGAATGATTTAAGGCTTGTAGGAAAAGGTGGGAGGGAATACCACACCTGAAGCAGCTAATGTTCTATTGACATGTGATGATGCTGTAGTCACTGGAAGATCATTCTTGATAGCTGTATTATGTATGTGTATATCATGCCATTCTAGCTGTTCCTTTTGAATGGTTTGTCTGAACTCTCTTGTTGATTCTTCTCTTAAAATTATATAGTGAGACAGAGTGACAAAGTTCAGTAACTTCCTTGTCAAATATGTGAATTGAAACTGAAGCAATAATTTACCTTTAAAAAAAAAAAAAAAACCTTTCAGCTGTGTCCTATTTAAGCTACGTACTCCATGGACTCTCTATAGGGAAACTATTACACTTTGTAAACAACAAAAAAAGACTCCCTGCCGCAGAGATCATTTAGTGTTGCAAGACATCTTGTTTGCTTTAAAATGAAAAGGAGGAAGAAAGGACATTTAATGTGGTCAGTGACCGACTTCCTAAAATTAGTCACTTTGACCATATAGTCAGAAATCGTATGACTGTGTAGCAAAATGTTCCCACCAATTTTCTTAGGTACAGTATAAAAGTTGCTATATGAGCTCCAACATGCACTAAAATAAAATGACCAAATATTTCTTTACTATACACATTAGAAGGTTTTTTCTAATAGTAACACACAGAAAGACGATCAAGAAACTATGTCCTAGTTTCACTGGATATTTTTAATGTTTATCTGATTGTAATGTTAAACTGGGCAGTCAGGTGAGTCATGACCTAATGGGAGCAGGAGAGTGAGAGATGAGTAGGAGTCTCGTTTTCAGTCGCAAATTTTTCAGGTCTTGTTCCTTATCTTTCTTGAAAGAGAAAGGTTATTTCAAAGTCTGTAAGTCTGTTTTCCTTCTCTAACTAATATTGTCCTGATTCTAGTATTGGGTGGATTGTAAAAGGCAAAAAGTCAAGGTCAAGGCTTACTTAAATCAAATAGTTATATTAATGCAGTCAAACATAAGATCCTGTAAAGCTACTGGGTAATAATTGCTTATAGACACACTGTCAAATACTACTTCAGTCCACAAGATGGAGTACAACTTATTTCTTTACCCCTTAGCAAGTGGACCTAAAAGTCTCTACTTATCTTAAATAATGATTGAATAAGAGGCTGCTGATCTGATTTCTCAACAAAAATATTAGTTTCCCTGTTTTGTGGAATACAAGATGTTAAATTTTCAGTGTTTGAGAAGTCTAGAAGACACAGTCAATCTTTTAAGTTTATGGTGGGAGAAACAAGTAAAATGCAAACCTGAAGATTTCCTTTGCTGGAAGACTACTAAAACTCCAGTCCTGCTATTCTTTCCCCTCTTCTCCATCTGGTTATTTCTTATGGGAAGAAAAAAAAAAGGGGGGGGGGGAGTGTTGTTCCCCAGCACCACCACCACCACTGTATCAAGAACTAATATGCAACTAATATGCAGCCTTTACTGCATTTAGCCATGGGTTAGTATCTTGGATACACGTGGTTTCTGGATGGAGAGCATGGATGCTATACCATGCCTGTGTGGGCTGCATTGCTATTCAAGACCCCTAGTAAGGCCAAACTTTCCAACTGGCATCAGTTCCGCTCCATGATCAATCTCTCCTAAAAAACAAAGCCACGCTAATGACGCACCCTCACAGACTACAACTCATTTACATCAGTGACATTATAAGTGAGCACTTTTCACTACTCCAAACCTGCCACATATATCCACATTTTAATCAAGTTAGCGCACCCTCACAGACTACAACTCATTTATAATGTCACTGATGTAAGTGAGCACTTTTTACCACTCCAAGAGCACTTTTTACCACTCCAAACCTGCCACATATACCCACATTTTAATCAAGTTAGGAAAGTCTGAATTATGGAGGAATAATATGAATCTCTTAAGTTTCATTTTTTAAAAATGAGGGAGGGAGGGAGGGAGAGGGGAAAAAAAATCAAATCCTGCGCCGCTTCTAAGCGAAGCTGACGTTCCGTACCGGGCAGGCGCGCAGCAGCGCGGGCCGCTCCGCTCGCTCCCGCGCTCGGGGCCGCGCAGCCGCCGCGACTCATGACTGGCGTCACGTGACCCCTCCAAGATGGCTGACGGCGAGAGCTGCAGCCCGGCGGGCGCGGAGCGGGGAGAAGACTTCGAAATTATCGACAAAAGCCTCATTCCCAACCCCGCCGAGCTGAGAAATGAGGGAAGAGAGAAAGCCGCGGAAGAAGCAAGATGGTCCGCGCCCATCTTCTCGCTGGCTAAGAAAGCCTCGGAAAACTTAGCGCTGAGCTACGGCCACGCTCTGAAGTCTGCAGCTTTGGTAGGATTCATGTCCAAGCCCGTGGGCAGTGACAGCACCGCCAGAACAAGTACGGTTGTTTCTTTAGTTACCTTGCTTCTCTGGTGCACAAATAAGTTGGCTCCTGTAAATGGCGGCTATCAGTGTCAGCGGTGATTATTACTCTGACTTTTAAAACTCTTTTGTTTTTTAAGGAAACTTACACAACACATAGAACTTAATGAAATATATTAGAGCTGGAAAAATCCTACATTCGATATATTTGCAAAAGTTAACTTCATTTTCTATACATAAGGCTTTTGATTACTTTTTCCTTGTCCCTTGAAGTTCCTCTCTGCAGCAGCCTGACTGCACTAGTAGGAGGTGAGGCTCATTCCTGATCCTTCCTAAGTGGCTCAGAGAAGGAACTACACTTGTTGGATACTGGCAGAAAGATTAGGAAATACATTTATTATAAATTATTTTTTATCTATGCTAAAATGTCTTATTTAACTACAGCTTGCTTTATTAAACATCCATATTTATGTATGTAACAATCCATATGGATATCTGGAATGAGCCTCTTACAACTGAACTAAAACAGCTTTAGTTATCTTTAGGATCTTAGTGCAGATTGAGTTGTTTGATACCATCCAAGTGATACACAGATCGTAGTGGAAACAAACTGTTCAAGTGGAGTACTGACTGGAGACCTTGTCTGCCAGGCTCCGAGGCTACTGCTAGTGTTTTTGGACCAGGGGAGCTCAGTTTTGGTTCTGACCTTCTTGTTTTAATAATACTTCAGTACTCCAGTACTCAAGCTGGAGTTCTCTGGGGATGAATTGTGGCTCTTGGTGAAATAAGATACTGCTTGGGGCGGGGGGGTTGTTCAGGGCATTTGGGAGTGTGTGTGTGTGTAAATGTTCCTTGATATTTTTTTTTTTTTTTTGAAACCAGCAGAGATTAAAATAATCTAGTTTTCCTGGACAGAATTTAGATTTCTCCATATCTATTACACAGTCTCAAACCAAACTTCAGATTTGTTATGAACCTACATCACACAACAGAACATGCAGCATTTAGGGGGGCTTTAAGACATTCTCCCCGAAATAGAGCCCTCAGACTTGATTGCACTTTTATCCTGATCTTTCAATCAATCTTTCAGCTTCCTAACTGTAAAATAAGGCAATACAACACCACCTCGCTACACTGTTCAAAGTATTTGGATATGTTGAAAGGTTTTATTGAAAATTCTGTGTAAAAAAATCTGCTTATAACCTAGATGTAGAATAAAAAAAAAAAAAAGATGAGCAGGCCTAATCTGCCCTCCCATGTGTAATGACTCCACCATTACCCTTGACTAAGCAAAGTATTTAAAGGAGGTATTTTTAAAAAAATAACCTTCTTGTTTGGTCTGCAAGAAAAGACCTGTGTAGTGCTAGCAACTTGTTCCTTCCTGACATATTTTTCACTACCTGCTACTTCAGATCTGTTGGTCCTTTTTAAAGGAACTAATTAACGTGGACAGATAGAGAAAGAAAGGCACACCTTAAAACTAGTGTCTGCCACTGAAGAAACTCACCTGCCTGTCTGGAAAGGTGGGGAGCTACCAATCTAAACACAAATCAGGAAAGATTTGCAGTCTTAAAGAGCCAGAGATGGAGAACTGTCAAGTTTTCTTCATGCTTCAGTTTTTTTCCTACTTCAAGGTCTGCTGAATAGCGTGCAGTAAACAAGCACAGGGATTCAAAATGATCTTAAAACAAATCTGTTGGATGAGGTAAGAGACTGTGTGATCTTGTCCTTAATGACTGCACCATAATGTCTGTGATCTTTTGCACTTAAGCAACTCAACTTTCTAATCTTCCAGGCCTGACTTTGGAAATCTGTGCTGCTGTAATACCTGGCTAGTTTGCATGTACCAACTTGTAAAAAAAGAAGCACTTGGCTGTCTAAACTTGCAATGGTTTAGAAATTAGAACAGGTGATTATTTAAACTTAGTGCAAATACTTATGAAGATATGGTTTTCACTTAAATTTGCGTTTGTAAATGAATTTTCATTCACAAATTTATATTATAAAGACTTGTGGCTAATACAATACATATCTCCTAAGCAAGGCTTACAAGCAAAGCATACCTAAAAATCCAAGTTCAGGAAACTGCCAGAATAACTTGATGAGCTGCCACCGAAGTATCCTAACACTTATGGAAGGGCACTGACTTTGTCTTTCTATAGCCAGCTGTTTTTTAATCCTGTTTCTGTTGTCTAGCCTGACAATGCTGGCATTAAATTGTCAAAATATTACAACCCTTCTATTTCTCAACCTCATCTCAAACTTTATAATCAGTTCTGAGACATCCACTATGCTCACTGTAGGTAGTGGTTAGGAACAGCCTACTGAGCAGACAAGACTCTGTGCTTCTTTTTGTCTTGGGATGTGGATTACTAGGACTGTTTTGGCTCTTCTGACACAGAAGACTTTGTTGCACTAATAGCCCTGAATTAATATGCTGTGAGAGATAAGGTAATAATGAAAATTAGTACCCCCAGAGTCTTGCATGCTGTTAGGAATAGCATTAGCAACCTTGCATGTGGGTGACGCAGGGGTTCTACCTGTTAACCTCGGTCCTCTGTGACTGTGTTTCTGCAGGGAGCGTTATGTTTGATCCGCAGGTGAGAGCAGCTTCTCCTAGTGCAACAGCGCCGGCATAAGGGGCGTTTTACTTGGCCAGGGGCCTGGCAGCACCTGCCAGAAAGTGCCCCGGCTGCGGAAACGCGGCAGTTTGTCTCACCCTTGTATCGGGGGAGAAGCGCTGCCCCTTCTCAGGGGAAGGGGAGCCGGGCGCCGCTCGGCAGCAGGGCTGGAACTGAGGAAAGCAGGGAGCGCGCTCCACGTCCCCGAGCAGGCTGAGGCCTCTCTGGGGTGCGGTTGTTATTCTCGCCGCTGCGCTGCGGCCTTTCCGGGAGGCGGGGGGAACCGCGTGGGACGCGGGGAAGGCACCGGGACGGGGACAGCGCAGGGCGTGCGCGGGGCCCCGCAGCGAAAATCCCCTTCTAAAATGGCGCC
>NW_010584080.1:110190-126800 GCF_000705375.1 Tinamus guttatus | reverse complement strand
TCCACAACCTCTCTGGGCAGCCTGTTCCAGTGCTCTGTCACCCTCACTGGTAAGAAATTTTTCCTTAAGTTCCTGTGGAACTTTTGGTGCTTCAGTTTGTGGCCATTTCCTCTAGTTCTGTCGGTGGCCACCACTGAAGAGAGGCCAGCACCATCCTCCTCATTTGTATCCTTATACATTTGTTTCTGTTTGGCACCTTATTGTATCGGCCTGTCATAATTTGAGACGTGTCCTTACTGTGGATTTCTCCCAGCTCACCAAAGTAATTCATTGACAACTAATACAAGATAGTAAGAAAAATTTGGGGATGGGAATAGATACTGAATGTTCACATTTTTTCTATCGTTTTTATACGCTTTTTTCCCTTGTAGTTGCACGGTTGCCGATCTTCAAAACAAAATAGACTGTTTAGAAAAGACCAATTCAAAACTCCAGGAAGAGGTTTGAGTCTAGTCCATTAAATATTTATTTCTCTAAACCTTGCTTATTTTCCCTCAGCTCATTGCTATCAGTGGCAAAACTTCCTAAGAGTTTACCATAGAGCTAGAGTGTTTCAGTGGTGTTTATCAAGCACAGGAGATTTGTGTAAAATAGCAAACTCTGTGGAAATCTTCTCCATTATGTTAATAATTCTTTAGGGCCTTAATTTGTTACATGGGGTTTCCTTAAGTTTGATGTATATCTTCATTGTCCAATTTCCAATCCTTTTGGGGTATCTTCCCATTAAACTGTGTTAAGGCTTCATCAGTAGATGTTAGCCCTGACTTACCCCACATCTGCTAGTTCATTCCTGAATGAACACCACAAACCTGTGCATTTGGGCCCAAGGACTGTCTTATGGCTCAAATACTCTTCATTTTAGGGTTGAACAGATGCCTTAACCCACAGAGGAAAAAGTTAAAGTGATAATCCACTGAAAATTTGCAAAGAATGGCATGAATTAACTTAGTTTCTCTAGTAATTTGCATGATGCTTCTTTGTTTGCACTAGGATGCATTTCTTTATCCAGTAAATATTCAGCACAACTGATGAGGGCATGAAGCAAAGTTGAAGTGAACAAATACGAGTGTATTTAGTAAGTTTGGCTGTAGAGTGAACGTGTTTGCAAAGGAAAGAGGTGCTGGGGAGGAGGAAGAAGCCAGGGAGGGAAGTGAGCGGTGCGTCTGCTACAAAAGCTGAGCTACAAACTTTAGGACCCTTGCAGATGTTAAGTGCTTGTGTAGTGATTAAATACTGATACAGCCCCTTTGTGCCAGCTTGCAGCAGCAACCGACCGGATTGGGTCACTGCAGGAAGAGCAGCAGCAGTTAAAACAGCAGAACGAATTGATTCGAGAACGGAGTGAAAAAAGTGTAGAGGTAGGACACCTGCTTAAAGATCATGGGGTGCTTAAAATAAGCCTTTGGTTTTGATCAACTGTAGTTCAGTACTCTTGAAACCACTTTGAATTTGAATGCTAAACATGTGGTCATACTGAATGCAGCTGTTGATCATTCCTTATTAATGCGTAATATGTGCAGACATAAGGTTTTACTCTACTACTGACTTAGACATGTACCTGCAGAATGGAGAGGGGCTTAAAGTAAAATAATGGTTTCTCTCCTTTCAATCTATTCTGCTTTTTATTCTTTTTTTTCCTGTTTGACAGGTTATTAATTTTAAAAATAAGAGGATTTTGTTTGAAATAGCACATTAGCATGCTGTATTTCACAGAAGAATTAGAGACGTACTTTAAATACATAGTTTTGTCTCTTTTCTTTTTTTTTTTCTTCTCCTCCTAGGTAACAAAGGAAGACACAAAGGTAGAACTGGATACCTATAAGCAGTCACGCCAGGGTCTGGATGAAATGTACAGTGATGTCTGGAAGCAGTTAAAAGAAGAAAAAAAAATCAGGCTGGTGAGGAAATATGTATAGAAAGTGAAAGAATCAGATTTTATCTACTTTATAAGTGTTCTTGGTATTAGAAAATATGTTCCTATATGGAGTTTTATGGGTTCTGGAACCACTTAGCCCTGATGCATGATGATATAGCAGTAACTAGGAAATTTCTCTGTAAGGAACTAGAGAAAGAGCTGGAGTTACAGATTGGAATGAAAACCGAAATGGAAATTGCCATGAAACTTCTAGAAAAAGATACTCATGAGAAACAAGACACCTTGGTTGCCCTCCGCCAACAGTTAGATGAGGTGAAAGCCATTAACCTGCAGATGTTCCACAAATCTCAGGTGGGTACAAAAGGAGTATCTCTAGTGGTCTTCACCTGTTAAGCCTGCCCAAGGGGGCATGATGTGCTTCTGAAGGAACTCTGTGCACCAATTTTATTAGGAGTTTCTGTTTTTAAAATGTAAAAGGAATTGTTTTACTTCCAATGCCATCCATGATTGGTGTTTGAGCCTGAGCATGGACAGAAAGGAAGTCTCCTTGAACGTGCTGTGTGGTTTATCATGGGATCACTCAAAAAGTGGAGATATCTCAAAAGAGAGAAGGGAGTTTTAAGGGTGCTTTATTCTGGCCACTGAGTGATTAGTCTTCTAACAAATGATGCAGTTGTTACAATCAGCTTATAATAGTAACATAATTGATCTGTTTATCCTGCTTATGTAATCTGATAGTTAATTTCCTCAGACTCTCTCTAAATAGAACAGCACCTTTGCCTTTTAGATGTTCTCTTAGATCAAGACTTACTGCAGCTCTAGCAGCATGAGTTGAGGAGTGTCTGTTCTGGCCAATCTGTGGTTCCTGGTGTTCTGCTTCTGTGTTCTGGTTAAACCTAGGCATAGTCTGTAAGAAGCCAAAACACTTTATTTGTAGTGACAGACATTCATTAAGGACTAGTAGTTGGTGCTTTAGAAAGCTAAAAGGAAATACCTGTTCACTTTGTTCCTGCAGAATGCAGAGTGTTCATTGCAACAGAAAACGGAAGCAATATCATCCTTTGAAGGCAAAACAAATGAGATGATGTCTGCTATGAAACAAATGGAAGAGAGGTAGTAATTTCAAGCTCAAAACTGTAGTAGAAAAGTCCCAGCTCTTTTAAGTTCTGCCATTCTATAAAGATCTGTGCAGTTGATCTAAGGAGGGAAAAAAGAAAAAAGTTACAGTGTGTGTAAGGAATGTGTGAATCAACTACAGATGTTTGTGCCCCTTTTTCTGTTGCAGATTGCAGCAAGCAGAGAAGGCCAGGCAGGCTGCAGAAGAAAGATGCAACAAGATGAAGCAAGAGCTTGCTGGCAGGCTTGACACTTGTCGGCAGCAGATGTCCCAGCTGGATAGCAAATGGTATTTCAGCTAATCATTTTTTTTCCTTCCCTTCTGCTATTTATTTGTGTTTTGCATCTCTTTTGTGTTAAGAGCTAAAAAGTGATAGATTTGAGTCATTAGACTTAGTAATTATTGATGGAAGTATGCGAGTTCTAGGAAAGCAGAGTGAGTGTGTGTGAAGTGAACACTAAGATGAGGATTTTGAAATGTGTTTTCAAAGCATGCCACTGTTTTCTAGCATACCAGTGAAAATCTGGTCGCTGTGGACTAATGACAGATCTTTCAAGGGCTTTGTTACCAGCTCAGGACATAAATATGGTCATGCTTCTGGCCTCGGGGAGTAAGTGGCTAATTCCTATAGAAAAGGCTTCTTCCACTGTTCAGACTTCAGAGTATTGGGTTAGTTTAACCATAGCAATTTAAAACTAGTCAGATAGGTACTCAGGAAAAAAAAAAAAAAGAAAAAAGCTTAGCCCCTTTTTTGGCAGGTTCCTCTTTCTTGTACCCCTGCTATTCTTACAGTCCCATAGGATATTTTCCTGCTTTCTAAAACCACATATTTCTAAACAGCTCCACTCTGGAGAAAGAGTTAAAATCTGAAAAAGAACAGAGGCAAACTTTGCAAAAAGAACTGCACCAAGAGAAGGACACTACCACACTGCTTAAAACAGAATTGCAACAAATGGAAGGACTGAAGAAGGTAGGTGCAGTGCAAACGTGCCGCTGTTCAGGATTAAAGCTAGCCAAGAACCTCAGCAATGCTTTCCTCTTTAGCTGAGTGATTTCTTCTGCACCATCCTCTTCCTCCGAGCACTTTCAGAAAAGGGGCTGATGTAGCATAAACTGGCAAGCGTATGAATCTGGGATGAGACAGCTGGGCACAAAAACCTCACAAATAAAACGTATTTAACAGCACATGGGTCTTTTGACTGTATATATTAAAATAAGCATATGCTTTCAGGCCTTCACAATAGGAAAGGATGTGTTTAAAATTGATTTTTAAAAAGCATGAGAATTCTTACTATGCCAAAGAGAATCTGCTGCTATGTATTTATCCATTTAAATTTTAAAGGCGCAAATTACACAGCAATGTTTGTCTGCACACCTACATTGTGGGCACAGGAGTGCTGCATTCTGGCTAGGCTCAAGGGTGTTTAGGGCAAGTCTGAGATTTTATGCTTGTTTTTCATAGGAACTGAGAAAACTGCAGGATGAGAAGCAGCAGTTAGAGAAGGTCTGTGAGGAACAGGAACAAGCCCTTCAAGAAATGGGGCTTCATCTCAGCCAGTAAGTCCTGGGAACCGAACTCCTGGAAGTGACAGGGCTTGGAGGATCAGTTATCAAAGCAACGTACAAAACACTTTGAAACACATTTTTGTCAGTAAATGGGAGGATTCTACAAAGCAATTACTACTGTACATAGGAAACTCATCAGCCATGGGGTGAAAGCAAGGGCAAGAGATTCTTCAATGGGTAGAAAGGATAGAAAATGGAGTACCCCAAAAAGCCAGTTCTCACAGTGGAATTCCGTATTTTTTCTGCCTTGTGTGAAAGGGAGGTGAATGGGTGCATGTGAAACCGTGCTCAGCTGAGAGCTGCTTGGAGGTGTGACAGGAAGCACTGTGGAAATATTAGTCCAGTGTTCAGCAACACAGAGGAACTTGGATGTTAGTCCCTAGGGAATAAAGGAAAGCCCGGACTGCAGTTCTAATGCTGCGTGTAGTTCTGATGCATGATCTCAACAAAGTTACTGAAATGGAAAAGCTTTGGAAAAGAACAACTTTTCAAAGGTGGCAAAATCAGTGGTATAATTGAGAGTGGCTAAGAGAGGCAGTGCTGCAGGGTACATGTTGGAGGTGATGGAGTGAGTGATGCAGCCTTGATCTCAGCCTGTGAGACCGCTGCTCCCTCGTAAGGCAGGAGCAGAGGGCAGGGTCAGAGCCAGTTGCTGGAGCTGGTTCTCAGCACCCACCTCGGTGCTTGGGACGCGCGGTCCCGTGGGAGGGTGGCACTGACATTTGTGGGCTCCAAGAGACTGGGCTGATCCATGAGCAAGAGATTCACTGAAGCTGCTGAACACAGTCCTCGTGTCTGGCTCACAAAGCCCTAAGCTGCAAAACACCAGAGCCCGTGGGAGGATCGGGGCAGCCCACGGTGCTCCCTGGTTCGTGCTCCTCTCGAGGCACCTGTGTGCAGGCACTGGCCATGAGAGGACACTGGGTTGTGGGAGTTCAGCTTTGACCTAGTATTGCAGTTCATTTCTCTGAAAGTTTTGTGTTTCTCCCAAAGTATATACAAAATTGAGGTGGTATCCTGTAGCCCTTGTGCATTTGTCTTCTGTGGAAATGCAGTATTTGGGGTAGAGGGGATACTTCTGTCCTCCTAACAGAACAGAAACTCCAGAGAGTTGCTCAGATAAACTGTATTGTATGCTTTCTGTAAAACTATTAATTTATTTTTAGTATATGACAAACTTCTTTTTTTTCCCCAGATCTAAGCTGAAGATGGAAGATATTAAAGAAGTAAATAAAGCACTGAAGGTACTTTACATCTAACCCCTGCCCTATGAGGAGAGGCTGAGGGAGCTGGGCCTGTTCAGCTGGAGAAGAGAAGGCTGAGAGGGGACCTGAGCAGTGTCTAGAAGTACCTCAAGGGAGGCAGTGAGGAGGATGGTGCTGGCCTCTTTTCACTGGTGGCCACCGACAGAACTAGAGGAAACGGCCACAAACTGAAACACCAAAAGTTCCACAGGAACTTAAGGAAAAATTTCTTACCAGTGAGGGTGACAGAGCACTGGAACAGGCTGCCCAGAGAGGTTGTGGAGTCTCCTTCTCTGGAGATCTTCCAAACCCGCTTGGACGCAGCCCTGTGCCACGTGCTCTAGGTGACCCTGCGTGTGCAGGGGGGGTTGGGCTAGATGATCTCTAGAGGTCCCTTCCAGCTTTAATGATTCTATGACCGACCTCGTGGATATTTTGGCTTAGCAAATGCCTTTCCTTCACCTTTATATTTCCTCCTACAGTTAACTCCTATTTCATGGTAAATGCCTTCCAAACTCTCTAGTAAATAACCTGTGTATATGCATGTGATTTTTGCTGTTGTTATTTCCTAGGGTCATACCTGGCTGAAAGATGATGAAGCAACACACTGCAAGCAATGTGAAAAGGAATTCTGTCTTTCAAGAAGGAAGGTAGAGTTCTCCTTTCTTTTTTCTTCTTACTTTTTCCATACCACACACACGCAAAAACAGAGCTATTAAGGCACTTGTAGTTTGATGGGAAAAATTGACAGCTTCCATTCCAGATCTTGGCATGGGCATGAAGTAGGGAGGTATTCTCTGTCTTTAAAATCAATGACTTTCTTTTAAAGGGAGCTTGAAGGGGGGGGTCCTCTCCGTAGTGTGGAGGTGAGGGGGGCTGCGCTCTCCCCGGAGCAGCAATGGGGGGTGGTTTCTGGCACCCCGAGTTTTACTCTTCTTGGCAGCCCAGGTTTTTAGGCAGCGGCGCTCACTGTGACCCTCTGGTTGCAGCATCACTGCAGGAACTGTGGTGACATCTTCTGCAACACTTGCTCCAGTAACGAACTTGCACTGCCCTCCTATCCCAAGCCTGTCCGTGTTTGCGATACGTGTCACACTCTACTACTTCAGCGATGCTCGTCCAACTCCTCCTAAGGCTCTGGTAACCTCGAGAGAACCCCTTAACATTGGAAAAGTAGCCATTATTTTTTTAATTCTGAATTTCAGGTACCTTCTGTGCAGCAGATGTGTTTAACTTTTCCACTGTAGGAAATGTCAGTGTAAGAACTTATACGAGTTATGCAAGTTAATGTTTCTCCGACTGGAATGATCAAGTGTTTAGTTTCCATTAAAGTTCTATTTGAAACTAAAATGCAAACTCACTTTGCTGATTTTATACCAGTTGTTTGTACTAAAACTTGTACATTACATTTCTATACTAGTGAGGCCTCTGCTGTTACTTTTTCTGCACACTGACTTCATGGTTCTACTGTAACTTCACCTTGAGTGTTGCCACATGTTAAGAGGGGCTGGTGTACAGTTTTGTATTTGCTCTAAGTTAAGAGAGGAAATGTCAATATATGAATTGTCTACAGAAAATCTCTATTTGTGTCAATGAATGTGCCTTCACTCTTCTTAAGTCACTAAGTTATACTTGTTCACAAGGTGGTAGCTGCACAATAAAGCCTTTCACAAAACCTGCCAGTAACCTTGTTTTCATTTTTTAAAGGCTCATCCAGTTACAGCCCCTGCAGGGTGAATGCAGAGTGTGTGTAACTGAACAGTAGAACTGTAGAGTGTGTGTGTGGGGGCACAGTAACAACCCTGTCATGGCTCTTCAAGGGAGAAAGCAAGAACCAAAGTGTCTTGCAGCATGAGCTAACTGCCAGGAACAGCTTTAGCCAAAGACGGGCTGATTTTACCACTTCTGTCTCTGCAGTCTTTTGCTAGGGAAGATGGTTCCTGGAACTTGGAATTCTACAAATGGTTACTGGTGGAGAAAATGCAACATTTTTTTGTGGCCTACACTGTAGTAACCTCCACAGAGCCAGGGCTAGTGACTTGTGTGTTGAGAGGAGCTCCAGCACCAAAATAAATACTGGGGGGAAAGAGGTAAAAGCAGCACCTGCTTGAAGTGCTTAAAAGCTACCGCAGCTGGGTCCCACCTCAGAGCTCTAGAGGGAGCAGGCCCCTCTTTTTCTCAGCAGAGACCAGCTATCAAATTAAGCTTTCCACATTTAATTACACTCTAGTAAGTGCAGGATCCTCCCCCAGCCTCCCCTGCCCTTCCCAGCCCAGCAGCAGCCCCCAAGGCAGGGCAGGCTGCAGCCGCAGGGCTCCTTCCCTAACCCCAACCTTGTGGCTCCAGCAGCACCGTGGATGGTGGCGCACAGGCCCCGCGGCAGCAGCAGGAACGCTGCGATCCTCCCCCTCAGCACACGTCGCACAGGTAGAAGTTCAAGGAATGAGTTCCAGTTTTTAAAAGGAAGATTTATTTAACAAGTTTCACTTAGCGCAATACACCTAAAAAGGAAATCACAATACAATGAAAGATTAAATCAAGGCCTCAGAATTTTATACGAACACCAAGACCAAAATCCTAAAGTAGCCGTATTGCGTCTCAACATGTTTCCGCATTAACTTAAAAAAAAAAAAAAAAAAAGCTTAAACATGCCTTACAGGATATTAAAAGAAAGAAACTAGAACTAACATGCCAAATGTTCACTTTGAATTTCAGACACAGCTCCTGTATTGTCTCTTTACAAAAAAGCATGTTTCTTTCAACATGTATTCAAAACAGTGTTGGATGTAATATGGTATAAGAGCAACATTTAACGTAATTCAAACAGCTTTAACCTAAATACGCTTACTGCTTAAATACACTCCTACAACAAAACTAACTTGAGAAACGCTCAAAATTGTTTAACAGTTATAGTCTTTACTCAACTTGGTTATTACATCCTAGATGAATGTTCATTTCTGTATGTTCAAAAATACTGAACCTGAAAGGTTTTAAAATAACAATCCTGATTTCACTTACAGTAAAGCATAAATCACAAGCTTGTATTGCAAAACTGTTAAACTTAGTTTTTTGTTTTTTTGTTTTTTAAAAAAAAGGTTGACCAAAAGTCAGCGAATGGTTACATTCCCCAGCCACCACTCATGTTGGACATGTTGGACATGCCGCCCATGCCGTTCACTCCCATGGACGCACGGTTCCCGCTGCTGTAGTAACTGCTGTTCATGGCGCCTTGACTTCCTGGGTCAGGGGTGGGAAAACCAACAGCAGATTACTGGATAGCTCACGGACACCCAGAGGTCATTCCCCAAGGGCTCTCTCTTGCTCGGCCACCTCAGAAATGTTACACAATTAAGATACACACCCCACGGGTCAGCTTACAGCCCTACTGCCAGAGTTGAGCAAAGTTAAGTTTATGGGATGTTCACTGGAAGAATGGGCTTTTCCCTCCATTTTTGGAAAGTTTTTTCTAAATTAACCTTTCTTAAAAGGGCCCAGCCTCCCACCCATCCTACCAGTCTGCCCTGCTTATATCGGTCTGACTTAAACCAGATTAGTCTCCAGCTTCCATACCGAGAAGATTAAACCATAAATGTGAAAAAACAGAACCCGGGCATTACTTCCTACCCACTTCAGGTATTTCCTACCCCTTTCTCCCCACAATACCCTCCAAAAGCCTGCTCTGCCTCCCTTCCCTTCCATTGCTCAATTACTCTTACAGTTCACAGCATCTTGATGTTTCAGGCTTCTTGTCCCCAGTCTATACCGTTACCCTTCCACACCAACGAACAGGACGGGGTACAACATGGTTGCCAGCTGCACTGGATGCCACCTAAGACTAGGAAGGAAATACTCTTACCATATCCACTCATGCTGCTTTGACCACCATATCCTCCTCCATAACCCCCACTCAACTGCTGGTTAGCTGGACCACCATAGCTGGATTGGCTTCCTTTCAAGTTAAGGATATAAATGTTAAGATCCTGTCTGTCAAAAGTCTGTCCATTAACAACAGATCTGCACCCTGCCTAAGCGCAGCCGCTGCACTAGGGGAGCTAACCCTTTCTAACCTAGCCACCTCGCTGCCTAAATATCCACGGGAACAAGCTCAAACAGCAAGTGCCCGAGTTCTTAAAAGCTGCAGGGGCTCCTGCAATCAAGTGGCAGCAAATACTCCCAGAACTGGGAGAAGGGCTTGTGATCCTGAAACATAAGGAGAGAGTTTAATTCTGCTTTTATTGCACTAATTATACATGATGGGGTCTCTCTCATTAACCCGAGACTCAAACTCTGCTTTTTCGAATGACCTTGCACAAGAGCACTAGCAATGACAGCACCCACGTTGATAAGTTAATTGGAGTAATTGTTTTGTACACAATCCTGACAGACTTATTGCTGCTCTGGGCTGCTTATGCATCTCATCAGCACTAAGCCTCAGCATACAGGAAGCCACTACTTGAACTTGCCAACTACCACTATTCAAGTTTAACTGCTTCTCTATACTTCCACAAAGCTCTTTGGTAGTTCAAATAATCAGCTTTAGATGTTTAAGCAGTTTACAATCAAAATAGTGTTAAGTAGCATCATACACACACCCCCCCCAGACCCAAGAAGCAGCCCCCCAAGCCAACCACCACCTTAGCTCTACAAACACAGACGAGTTAGGTGTCAAGAGGGGTATCTGCTTTACAGGGACCCTTCTGAGTCATTTAGAATTTTATATTGGGAATTGACATGGCTGAGAGTTTCAGTTTCCTGTAGTAATTCAGCCAGCTTGCCCCAACTGCAAATCATTTCCCCGCTGCCGCCACCACCAAGACAAGGCTTGAATGGCAAGCAACAAGAACAGATACACCCTCCATCACCCACTCTGTTACACCCTTAAAAACAGGGGGCAGGGGAAAAGAACAGGCACCTCCCACTTCACTTCCGCACCCCCACGCCCCCAGAATCATTCATGCCCCCACACAGCCCACATTCACCACAACGGTTTATTCAACCTATTAATTGCTCAAATGTATTCCCAAAAGGTTTATATACCTGGCAGTGTGCTAGTGTTCCAATCTTGAACTACCCCTTCCGATTCCTTGACTGTGTGATTAAGACAGAATGTTGAATTTCAGTTTTTACGCCAGGCACAGAATAAGCTAGAGCTGAATAAAATCAGCCAGCTTTGTTAAATGAAGCGCTCATTTAAGAGTACAGTTAGACTATTTACACATACCCATTGCTCCCATCATCTGACTGCCATAGGCTCCACCGCTTCCTCCTGCTGTAGAATTCAGGAAGAGTTCTACGTATCTGTGTTCTGGAAGGAGAAAAAAGTTTGACATGAGAGTATTTCACACCAAATGCATGTGCAGTTTTTGTCTCACTGCAATACGTATCTGTGTTCTGGAAGGAGAAAAGTTTGAGAGCATTTCACACCAAATCCATGTGCAGTTTTTGTCTCAATGCAAGGAAGGTCACAAAAACAACCTGGGGTTTCAGTAGCCTGATACAGGCTGTAACTGCAGGGGACTTCAGGAGCGCTCATACTTACGCATATTTGCTTTGTCTTTGGACATAGCAGCCACTGCATCCTCATGAGTAGCGAACTCAACATCTGCCTCTCCAGTCACTCTGCCATCTGGCCCAATTTCGATGTGTACTCTTACAGGGTTCAGAGGTGAGAAGAACTACATGCAAAATATTTAGAGATTAAAACGCACCAAATCAACACCTCAGTGCTGCAGCAAGTTCTCTTCCCCAAGTATTCCTTAACAGCAGCTCCAGTAACATTCTAGTTATGATCACAGTATTTACAGTGCTCAGTGAAGCAAGTCTGCAGGTGCAGAACTCACATTGTAGATGTCGTTCTCCGTCGCTCTGTAAGGCAGACCCCTCATGTGGACGCAGTGGCCAGTCGTGCTCTGGAAGGTGGATCCCCCGTCGCCGTATCTGTGGTCCGACATTCCTGCAGAGAAGAGAGTCCATTCTAGGTCTTTCAGATGTATTTAAGTTACTTTTGAGAAGTTAGTAGAAAGTTAGTTACCATTCCTATTAGAGATATCTTACCTCTTCCAAATCTATCAGAACCAAAACCATAGCCATCATTATACCCATTGTAGTCATCATAACCTCCATAACCTATAAACAGATCGGACAACAGGTTCATTTCAACCACACACAGATTCAAATGCACGTAAGCACATTGTGCAAGGACTGGTATTGGCAAGTTCCCTTTGTAAGGGATGAAGTCCCCTACAGCTACGGATCAGTAATTACAGGGCAGAGAAGACACTCGGGTCCAAGGGGAACTGCTCCTTAGCAGAGCAGCTCCCTCTTGGACTCGGTGCACTTACCTCCCCCATACGCGCCACGTCTCATCCTTTCAAAGCCACTTCCTCTACCCAGACTGTTATATCCCCGTGCGACACCGGGCCTGTCGTAGGGGCTTGGCCTCTGCATGGCCATGAGCTTGCGCGGAGGGTCATAGTGAGTCCGCACTTCTGCTCGGCTACTCTTGAAGATCTCAATGTACCTACAATTTTTGCCACAGGAAGTAGTCAGTCTTTAATTCTTTTCACAAGAAACTTACATAGTTTTACATTAAAGCAAGACATTTAGTCATAGCCTTGAAACTGGCAATATATTTTAAGCCAGGTTTCTTTATATTATGCAGGCAATGACATATTTTTAAAAATACTACGTTACTTTCAAATTAGTGTATTTTCAAGAAATTACAATTACTGAAGGGTTTACATGCTCCTCATACTTCACAGTATCCCAACCTTAAGGGTGGGGGAGCAGTACTGATTCCCCACCCTCCTCCCCCCAAATTTAAAGTGTTAGTCAAAAAAAGAAAAAAAAAGGAAAGAAAAGAAAAAAGGAGGAGGGACTATGTCCACTCAACTCAGCACTGTTTTGCTCATATGGCAATTATATAGAGGGTTAAAAACCCAGCCTCCACCAAGATTTTAACCCATCAGGATGCTACAAAAAGCTCTGCATGTGCTAATAAGCCCAGCCTATGCTTCAGTGATTCAGCGTAGGCAAAAAATGCATGCTTCAATGAAAAATAGTCACAAGTAAAATAGAATAAAAACCCTTTGTGACAATTTCTTGAAAGCTATGCTTATTACGTTGAAGATTAATACAGTAAGAAAATTTGTTACATTTCAACTTATAAAACAAGTTTAGAAATTATCACATTTTCTTATGGTAATAGAGTATGCATGTGTCTTTAAGAGCTAAAGTGGTAATTGGTGCTATTTGAGGAGTTAAAGCCATAGTCTCTCAACTTTGTTGAGTTTCAAGCTAGCAGTTTTGCAATTCTTCACTGTTAGAAGATTTTGAAGCAGAATTAAGCCTAGCCCAATTTTGTCTTTCTGTAAATTCAGACTCCGTGACATGCGCACATTAATATCTTTACTGGTGACCAAGTTAGAGACCAAAATATCATTTCTGTTTGCAAGTTACTTTCAGAAGAGAGAATATGGATTTAATTATTGTTTACCATAAGAAAAGTGACACATCCAACCAACCATCCATCCCCACCTGTGCCCTATTCTTTCCTTGTGTTTCTTTAGAGCCTTTTCAGCTATTTCCTGTGAAGCAAACTGCACGAAGGCCTCCCCCGTACTCCTCCCCTGGAAGTCCACCGGCAATGTTATCCCATTTGGCACGATTTCCAACCCTTCAACCCAAGGACAAATAACCCCAGTAGGGGGCAATATTAACATCACAAGCCCAGTCATGAGTTTTTCTTATAGCTTTAAATACACCAGAATTTTAATACTTGTAAGTGAATGGTATGCTGACTCTAGAACACTAGAAAAAAGAGCATGTCAACAAAGGCATTGCATGATCGCATACCATTCCCTTGACATTCTTAACCCACCCTGCAGAGCACACAAAGAATTCTGAGCGTGGTGACCAACTCCTCAGATAAGGCATCTAATGCAGGGTGTGTTAAGAAGTTTACATTATTATTAAAAAGCTTGTCAATTCTGAAAAAGTACTTAATTTAAGCTGAATTTTAATTTAACGTTAAAAAGTCAAACATAGCAAGTTAAGTAGCTTTACATTTAACAAGTATTTTTACTAGAAGTCATTCATGTAAAATAATTACTTATGCAAATGTCAAGTTCAGTATTTTTATCTATAGAAGTGCTTAAGTAAGAAAAAATCATGAAGTAATTTCAAAAATATTAGTTTCTAAACAGAAGCATATTTTGCACATTAACTATTACAGTTTAAAAGTTTAACACTTAACCATATAAAACAGACAATGTAAAATGCACATGCTTAGAAATTGTTCTTGTTCACAATATATTACTGATTTATACTAAAAACAAAATCTAACTTTTTTAAAACTGGAAAAATATTTCTAATAGATTTTAGAACAAAACAATAAGCATATTAATCATATCTACAGACTTGTTAAACCAAAACATTCTAGCTATTTTATAACATTCACATTTAGAAGTTTACTACTTAGTAAATACTAAGTTCAATCCTAGAGAACAGATTTCATTCTTATGCATTTATGATAGCATTCCAATTCCTAAAATAAACATACAAGCTGGGAAAAAAGTGAGAATTAGAGTCAAAACAAGACATTCCCTCTTAATTCATCAAAACTTATCCTATAAAATATCAGGGAGCGGGAGGGGAAGGGAGGGGGCCTGGGTGGAGAGTGGAGGGGGAGAATCTGCATTTGGGTAAGATGAGCAGGGTGGGGGGTCTGGAACATTAACACCAAGTTTGAGAAACATGGGCAACATCTTCAACATCTTGTTGTCCTAAAGTTCTGTTCATTTAACTGGGCCCCGTGGCGAGTGGTAAAGTGACCTACACCCTTCACTGCAGGATACAGGGGCTGGCTGAGGCTATGGGTGGAAACATCCTCCCGTTCTTTGTTCACTTTTAGTTTAAAGAGCAGGTCACTTGTTTCCCGCTGCCCTTGCGTGGAACGATAACATTCCAGGACGAGCGCATCCGTACAGCTCTGGGGAGCTTTCTCAGCTATTCAATAAATGGCTACTTCTAGGCAATTGACCTGTCAAGCCCAGATCACTAAGAGGGTTGTTTATTTACAGTTAACATCCCTCAGTAACCTGCTGGAGGCACTACGGGGCAATCAGTGGCTTTAGCATTGACCAGTAACTACAGCTAGTACTTTTACCCCACATACCTGAGAAGAACTGTACAATTTCTTCTTTACTACAGCCAAATGGGAGTCCTCTAAGACGTACAAAACCATCATTAGCCGTATCAGGGCTGTTGGGACCAGTATGCTTCAGAACCCAATCCATTTCAACGTTGTTTGACTTGAAAACTGTAAAAGGCACTCAGAATTAATGCATTCGGGAACGCAGTAGCTGTTTTCAAAGTCATTTGCCTTGAGAAACAAGTCAACTTGTATGATATGCAAGTCCATTTCTCCTCTTACATGCATTAAAAAAAAGACAGTAAAAACAAGCAACTGGAAAGCCCTTAGCTACAAAAAACACACACACATTTAGCCATTTACTAGACCAATTGAGTCAAACCTTCAACATATCTGTGTCCCATTGTTTCTCTGTCTTTTTTCAGTGCCAATTTCACATCGTCCTCTGATTCAAGTTCAACAAATGCTTCTCCACTTGGTCTGCCCTCCCTTGTGTAGATGAAACGGATACCTGAAGCCCCATTTAGAATTTTGCATTCTAAAAAGAGAAACAGGAAGGTCAGAATTGGTTTAATTAGAGAAACATTGCAGCTATAAAACAAAAGACATCCTATAATAATAACAAAAGTCTGACTACAAACTAGTGTTGCAGCAGAAAAACAAAACCAAAAAAAAAAGAAATGGGGGAGAGTTCTACTAAACTCCCAAAGATGACACTAAACTAAGGGCTTGTCTACAATCAGAATACCAAACACACTACAACTCCAAATTCCTACGGATGAACAAAACATTAAGGACAAGATCCAATTAACTGTATCTTCAGTGTTTTGCAGTTTGAAGTCATGTTTTCTTGCTCATGTTGCTCTCTGCTTTATATTACAGACTCTGCTTACACTGTCTGATCCACAAGAAGTGAAGTTAGAGGTAATTACCATCACTGTAATCCCAAGGAACTAAGTCAGGAACAACTCCAATACATCAAGCTCCAGAAGTAGTTTGATCGCATGCTTGCCTCCATGATTGTTCACAGTGATTGCTGAATTAATAAGTCATTACTGTAACAAGTTATTAAGTATTTGAGACTAAGCTTCTAACACCTGACTGCCTATCAGAACAGAGCCAAGAACAAAGTTTTAGGGGAGCCCCCCCATTCTCTCTTCCAGATGACCTATGGAAATTGTAGCTATTCAGGCAACTCCCAGGCTGAATTTGTCTAGTCCTTACTGGCACAGACATGGCTTTCCACAGTGTGCCCTAGCTGGGGTGCTTGATGCATTACGAATTTCAGCTGCTCCTGAAGGATTCTGAACACTTCCTGAAACTGCTCACTGCTTCGTTCCTGCTGCCAAAGCCTCCCCTGCAGGGCTCCCAGGGAGCCAGGCCCTTCTCCCCCAACTCTACTTACCAGAGAAAAACCTCTGCACCTCCTCCGCAGAGCAGGACCAGGGCAGGCCCCTCACTTTTACCACGTATCCCTCGCCGCTCTCTGTGTTCAACATCATGGTGGTGGTGAGGCTTGGCTCTGTCTCTGTTTCTGTGGCCGCTGAAGAAAACCAAAGGAGCACTTTGAGAGGCCGCAGCGCGGCCAGCGCCCGCAGCCCCCCGGCCCGGGCCCGCCCGCCCCCGAGCCTCCTCTACCTCGGACCGCTGCCCACC
>NW_010584080.1:74294-94302 GCF_000705375.1 Tinamus guttatus | reverse complement strand
CACCTGCAGCAGAGCAGCGGGAGGGCTGGCAAACTGCAAACCACAAGCTGAAATCGCCTTAATTGCAACTCAAGAGGTGCAGCCGGCATGTGTGCAAGCATGTTGAGGCGAGGCCTGGGCTTTCCCCACACCTCATTCATCATCCTTTAGTGGTGGACACTGCAGCTGCGGGTCTCTCCGCTCTGCCATGGAGGAGCATGTGCCTCCAGCACATCGCTCATTCTCCCGCCCGTCCCGCTGTTCCCCCTGCCTGGCCCTTTGCTTTGTCCCAGAGCAAACAGGAGCTGACCCGGGAGAGAGCAGGGCCGCTGCCCCAGCCCGTGGCCAGCTCCTGCAGCCCGAGGGCAATATCCTTGGGCAAGGGTGGTGGGAGGACGGGAAGCAGAGACATCCTCCCCGCCGGCGGCACCAAGCCTTTCAGCCAGCACAGCGGCCACAGGGACCTTCTCCCTGCGCCGGTTTGGGTGACAGGGCAGCGCTGCCCTTTTGGATGGGCTCTTGCATCTCTCTCATACCAGAGCCCACGGAGAGGTTTTCGTAGCTGCTTGGTGATGCCTCTGCCTGCAGAGTCCCGGGGTACAGCAGACAGGCAATATCCCACCTCACTGCCGGCACAAATGTGACCCCTCGATGTTTTTGGAGCAGCTATGAAGTGGGCAGTGCATGTCGATACAGCACCAGTGCTTCACACCATGCAGCTGCAGTATTTTCAGTTGGGCAAAGCCTGGAACTTCTTACTGCATCCTTGATCCATGGCCTCGTAGCACCACATCTTTGATCGATGGCAAGTGGGAGCCGTGGGGAAGACACAAGCCCCACAACAGCAGCACTTTTCAGGGTGGCCAGAGCCTGGCTGCTGCTCCCTGAGGTTTTTAAAGGTGTTTTGTGTAGCGGGGAGTGCAGCCGGATTGCTCAGGCACAGTTTAACGCTACCCAGCCTTTCCCAGGTTTTACCAAAGCTGCTGAAAACGCTGTGGTGTTTACATGGCTGTGGCATCAGGGGATCCTACAAAGACGGGTCCTCACTGTGCCGGAAACTTTAGGCAGATGAGAGCGGGCTGGTTATTTTTGTTTGGACTGAAACCTTCCCTGCAACGTTTGCCAACTTACCCAGCCAAGGCTGGAGAGGGCAGCAGGCCGGGGCTTTGCTGTGCCAGCTAGAATGCGGGAAAGGAAATGGAAACAATGCAAAAAGTTAATTGCTTCCGTCAAAGTCTCTCTTTGTTCCTACCATCTGAGATAAGATGGTAGGGAAGGGAGGAGAGGAAGGCAGGCTTTAGATCAGGGTTAAGGTCTCAGCAGATTAATGCAGTTATTTTCGCTCTCTGGAGCAAAAATAGACTGGAGGAGGGCTGAGCCCCTGGCCAAGCACCCCCACAGGGGTTTGGTGCAGAGTGCTGCTGCTCCAGAGGAAATCAGCCGCGAGTCTCAGGGCTCAGCACCTCAGAAAATCACCTTCTTGCTGCCCCAGCTCCGGGCTCTTCTCCCAGGGGAGACGGAGATGCCTGCATCGCGCTGCCCGGCAGGGAAACTGAGCGGCAGCGCAGCGCTCTGAGCCCGCAGTCAAATTTTCTTTCTGTGCTAGGCACAGACCCACACGGAGGAAAACAGCTCAGCAAGCGTTGTGCCTTTTATTGGCAGCAGCTCTCGTACATGTTGTGGCATAGCAATATTCAAAACAGTATATGCAATAGTGGTTATAGGTTTGCTCACTGTGATTTACATTATCACCCATGGACAATAGCTAAGACCCATCGCAAGGGCATTAACCAACTCCCTTTGGCGCTGCTGATTTGCAGGCAGGTGCTTCGCGCGGCCCAGACATCGATATGTTTGTGGCCACCCTTGTTCATCCCTCGCCTCTCTTGTTACACCCCAGCCCACAGCTGCGTTCAAACAAATGCCCAGACGTGGAGGGAGAAGCACCTCCAAAATACCCCAGTGCTGCCTGCCAGCGCTGAGCAGCAGGGAGGGAGGTGTTTGAAACTCCAGCAAGGTGCGTTTGTCACTAGGGACAATGCGAGGTGCCTGTCACGGCGAGATCAGGACTCGGAGGACACCTGCGAGGACCGAGGCACCTGTCACACTGTGAGGAGCTGCAGGACATTCAGGCCCATGTAGTGAGTGAGGAAGAAATGCGAGAGGCCCAGGGCTGCCGCTGCCACGAGGACCCAGAGAACTCCGGTGCTGAAGTATATGGGAGCGAGCCTGGGAGGAGAGAGCGGGTGTTGAGAGCGGCTGCACGGGGCCGGCACGGACCTCCCCAGGGAGCAGGGAGAGCAGCGTGGGCAATGGCAGCCCCTGGCTGCCCCTGCACGGGGTCCCGCTCCCGCCCGGAGGCTCCGATGCATCCACGCGGGCTCGGAGCATCTCCGCTCTCGCTCCGTATCCATCTCTCCGGCCCCAGGCGTGTGCCAGGCCCGTGCTGTGTTCGGGCCGAGCTGCGGCCGGGTCATTCAGCGGCTCTGAAGCAGCCAGAGCAGCAAAGGGAGCCCTGAGCCCCTTCCTGAAGCCCATGACATTCCCAAATTAGAAACTCCGGGGTTGCTGCTCACTCAAGCAGGTCTTTACCTCTCCGATGACGATGCTTTATATCCCGTAAAGTAGCAGTAGCGAGAGCAGAGATAGAGCAGACCCAGGGCTGCAGCCAGACCTACAATTGAGACGAGAAATCTCACTGACCAAATACAAAGGCTTTTTGGAGCTGCTGTAAGCTGAGCAGGTGGCCAGCAGGGGAGCTGGACAGCTCCGCAGTCCTGTCAGGAACAGAATTTCTGCCTAGTTTGTTGTTTGGAAGGTGAGCAGCTCCAGCGCTAAGGGGAACAGACCCAGGGTCAAATCAGGTTAACGGGCCATTCTCACCTTGATGGAAGAAGAGGCCAGCCTGCCACAGAAGAGCCAGGAAAATGGGAAAATACTCGGAGGAATTCACCCTGGCAAGAAAGAGGAAAATCGTAAACAAGGGAGAAGAGGAAGATCTTTCTTTCTTGCCCCCGCCTCCAGCAGTTTCCGGAGACTGTAAACTGTTGCATTTAAGAGACGATGCCTCCCTAAAAAGCCTCCAGTTTTCCTCCTTTTCCCACAGTTCCCTTCCCATTGTTATTTGCAGGAATTGGACAGTGGAAGGACCTGGGTCTCCAGGACCAGTCCCTGACTGCAGGAAGTTCAGCAGAATGCCCAGGTCGGTGCACACCGAGTGGCTCCATGGACCATGCCCAGCGCCGCTCCCCAGGTGCTGCAGCTCAAGCCCCACACAACAAGGCACAAGGGCTCAACCATAGATGTGGGGGGAAGTGCTGGAGAGATGTCAGGGGCCCAAAGCTCCGGGTGCTGGAGGGCAGGGTTGTGTCATGAGGTACTCGGAGCATCCCGAGATCCTGAGACGGGGTCTCAGCATCCAGGTCCTCCCCACAGCCCATGAACAGAGCCAGGAGAAGGTGCCGCTCGTACAGGCAAGGCCACGGCACGTGGGCTGCAAGCAGAGCCCTGAGCCGGCCGGACCGTCAATGCAGCCGGGCCCTGTCGCCCCAGAGCAACGGGCACGAGGCCTCTGGGCTGGCAGAGGAGCGGAGCCGGTGATCCCTGTTCCCTCTGTGCTGCTCAGCTAAGGCAAAAGAGGAAACTCTCCCTCCCCGCACCCCTCCGCAGCTGCATCCATGGCACGAAAGTCGCCACAGCGATGCTGGATTCCAGCAATCCCCTCCGGATCCCGGCTGCCTCTCCAGGAGCCTGTACATAGCAGCGAGTGGAGCTGAGAGCAGTCCTGAGGCTGCCTGGAGCTTGCACCTAAACCCAGCCCAAGGCCCAGCCAAGGCCCAGCCACCAGCAGCCCTGTCTTTCACAGCCCTTCTCTCCACAGCAGGGATTTCTGCTGTGGTCTCTAGCAGCAATGGCCGGTGTCTTTAGGACTCATGAGCCATCACGGTCCCAGAGCTGACTCCCTGTTTCATTCATGTAACCCTGAGGGCAGCGAGTAACTGCTGAATTGCTCCAGCCAGAAACAAATGGCATTGCAGGGCAGGTTGTGCACAAGGTCTAAAACAATGCCCTGCAAGAGAAGTTTCTTACTGCGCTCGAAAGATCCTCTCAAACTCAGGTGGGCCTGAGACCTTTGGAGGAGAAATGCCGAACGCCCGCCTGGCATGGATCACCTGGAGGAAGAAGTAGGCTGCAGTGAAAGAGAAAAAATGAAAAAGGATCAGGAATTTGGCTTTGCTTATTGGGACCAGAACTTTGTCAGGGACAGATGTTGGTAGTGCAGCCCCCTCTTAACTGAGCACCCATCAGCAGCAAAAGCCGGGGAAATGTCCCAGAAACGTCTCAGATGCAGAAAGGGAAGGACCCAATGACGGTCAAACAAGGACAGTGCAGTCTTGTACAACCAGCAGATACCTGATTTCTTGCTCACATAGTTAACAGAGCAGCTGTTATCAATAGAAATTATTGAACGGTTCAGATGCACTTTGTTGCTGCCAGTTTTAGCTTTTAAAAATCTTAAAAAAAAAACCTTTTTTTTTTTTAAAGTATGCTAGGATGCTAGAGCCGGGGGAGGACATCTATAGGGCTGGTGTCCCAAAGACTCATTTTGTTGAATTTCACAAAACAGGCTAATTACCTGAAAAGCAGGGCAGCAGCAGAAGGGGAGCGCGGAGGTGCAAGGCAATCAGCAGGCAGATGGTAGCTGGAGCGGCCCGTGCTAGGACCTGCCCAGAGGATGGTCCCTACCTTGCTCCAGGACGCCCAGGACCGTCACAGCAGCCAGCAGATGGATCTGATCCAGCATATTGCCTCTTCCACACCCTGATTTCCGGAGCAGAAGCTCTTCAGTGTTTGCTGATGTGGCAGTCACTAACAGCAAGGGTTTGCTCTAATCCAACAAGAAAGATCCGTATGTGGTGCAGAAAATCAGGAGGGCTCTCGGTCGCTGCTCCCCTGCACACAGCAGCAATGGGAAGTGACAGAGTGCCCTTAAGTAGTATTTCTGTTCCCACCCTCTCTTTTCCAGGAATATGTTATGAGGAAACGGGGAAGCCTGTAGAGAGCTAACATGAGAGATAAGAGAGGGGAACTAGCATCTGCGTGGGGGAACTAATTTCAACAGCAATCCACTCCCGCTGCGCTCGCTGGTTAACGCCGCTCCTGGTGAGCTCCAAGGCGCCTCTTTCCGATGCTGCCAGGAGCCGTGGCCCCGCTCGGGCTGCTCCGCACACGTGTTTGGTGTGGGAACGCCGGCCGCAGCGAACGCCGCGCGCGCCGGGACCCGCGCCGCGCGCCTGGGCACCCAGCGAGACCCGGTGCCGCTGCACAGGGCCAGCAGCGAAGGAAGCCCTGGAATGAAAGCGCTGCTGCAACTGGAAAGCAGGGAGGGATAAAGCTCAAAAGCTGGGAATGTTTTGTACTTTCTGCTTTGCTGGGGGATGAGTGGTGCAGAACGACGGCCAAACACAGAGAGGCTTCAGAGGCAGCGCCCCAACCAGAAAGACTGCGAACTTTGAGTCTCCTGGTCTGTCCTCAGCCACAATAACCCTCCCAGCAAACTACAGGGAGGCTTTCGCACGGGTGAAAATCTGCAGAATTCATCAGGATGCAGCACAAAGCCAATGGTGCTCTCACACGTGAATGTGGGGAGCAAACTGCTCTGCTAATGTCCATCAGCAATGAGGGGACAGCCTCCCTGCGTGGTTTCCTTCCTCTCCATTCATTTGAAGAATTTTCTCCTCAGCCCTGAGGGAAAATGAAAACAGGTTAAGACAAAGGGATCATTAAACTCTTTTAGTACAGAAAACCATACCAGGCTCACACATCTTACAGAAATTATATGGTAGGTCTGCTGTTCTTGGTAGACTTTCTAAGAAACAAGAAGCTATTTCCCTTTTTGCTTCCCTATAAGGGATAAACACGATCCAAGAGGCTCTAACAAAGTCTCGCCTTGGTATTTCTCCAAATACCAAACACAGATGTCCCCATTTCCAAACATCACATGTGGGATTTATAGTTTCATATCACAACAGAACCATTTCCACTCCAGCAACTGCTTAGAAATATGAGGAATGTTGGGTTTGGTTTCCTCCAGCTGGGCTGTCAAAGAAACTAAAGACTTTCCTGAATCAATGGTAAAAGGGCCGAGGTCTCCCGGTGCTTCATGAAGTTTGTTTTTCCTTCAGCTCTTTGCCTAATTAGAGCAAGGAGCATTTGCAAGGAGTAGGAACGAGCCCCTTCCTGCCCCAGCACTAACGCATTTACCGACAGCGAGTGCCGGGTGTGGATGGGAATCTGCCCTTCCCTGATCCATGGGTTTTGCAGCAGGAAGGGGGCAGGAAGGTGCAGCCAGGCCAGGGCAAAGGGGAACAAGGCATCGCGCTGCCACCAGCACCTTCAGAAAAAGCAAATTGCAAAACCCTCGCCCCTTGCAGAGACATCTCTGGGGGCACTTCTGTCCGTGATGGCATCGCTCTGTCACCTCCTCTTTCTGCAACCGTTTCTCCTTGCTGCCCTCTAATTGCAGCTGTTAGGGCTGCGGCATGAGCTGGATTGCGACACTAGTCTGGATTAAAAATGATTTTCACAAGAAAAATGAGCAATGCAGCCGGCCTGGTGGAGTGAAGAGCAGCTGCCCAGCTCACAGCACATCTGAGCAGCACAGGGGAAATGTTACGGGATGGATTTTGTTAGCCAAGGAGGAAACATTTTGCGTCAGAGCCACTTACTCATCGGCTGTGAGGCAGCGAGGCCCTCGTCCTTCCTAATCTGCAGAAAGAGACAAATATTTTCTAATCTCTTCACAGCAAGCACTTGTGCCCCCTTTCAGTCCCTTTGCAGCCACCAAGTACATTCAAAGTTGCGATGGCGGAACCGCAGTTGGGAACAGTTAGGCTTTTTCTAAAAGCCACAGAGGAAAATAAAAGGTTTTGTAGTTCAAAAGAATTAAAAGAGACATAGGAGATCTTTTTTTTAAAAAAAAAAAAAAAGTTCAAAAAAATTAGAAAGGGCTCAGCCCACAGCACTTCGGTCTGGCCGACTAACAGCTCCTTTCGTTTGGAGCAGAGAGGCTGCAAAGCCCGGCCTGGGTCGCCTTTGCCAGCTGGACTTGCTTATGACACAGATGTGCGTTGTTGGAATTAGTGGATTTTGCAGCTAGAAGAGGACAGAGAGGCTAAAAATGTGGCAAGGAGACCGCGATTTGAGCCCTTACCACCCCGAAGGCGGCTGCGTTGGGCTGCAGGTGATTGTGGCTCTGCTGCTGCCGGCAGGACGGAGCGAGCGCGTCGGGGCGCGCGGGCGCTGCGGCTCTGAGCCTCCAACGGCAACGGCCTCCAAGCCTTTGCATGAGAAGAGTGACCACAGGCCGTGTCCCCAGCACCAGTCTGTGCAGAGGATCCTCCTTTCAGAAAGCGAAGTGTGCGGTATCGCTCGGTGAGGGAACTCGGCACGCGCTGCCGATGTGTGTTAGCCTGTAGATCCAGACTGACATAAAACACAAATTCCTGAGATTTCCTTATCTGTGGCGTATCAAAGAGGTCACATAAATAAACTATGTTCCTAAATCATTACTCAACTGCAAAATATTCAAGGATCAAAACAATCTTTCCTGAGCTGCTTTAACCCTCTGTGTGGATGTTGCCACCGTATGGAACATGGTCGGTCATTCCCTCTGATACTCATTTTCATCTCGTTGAAACATGAAGCTTCTCCAGTGATGGTGGGAAAGCTTCACTTCAAGACAAAATACGAAAAACTTTTCAAATTCTTCATTCTAAAAACAACGGAGAAAGCCAAGGCTTTGGGAAATTATAGAGACGAGTGTACTGTTTGGGGATAACTTGGAGAAACGTTGCCAGACTCCATTCTAAAGCAGTTTGGTGTCCTTTACCTGGACGCATGTTAGATCTGGCTATGAGGATGTCAGTATAAAAGCAATGCTGGAATGTTCCCATCAATTCATCATCAAAAGGCACTCGCACATGTAAATGAATAATAACAATTCTCTTATGGCTAACATCTGCTAAAAATAGTTAAATCTCTTTGGCCTGCCTTGTCTCATAATATTGCTACACGGAGCCACTTCTTTCCATGTGTTTTGCCAATTTTCTTGTTCCCTTTTCAGCAGAAATGTCATAAATACAAATAAGCAAAAGAAAAAACAACACCAAAAGGGCAACTGCTCTTCTGGCCAGCAAGAACGGGGGCAAAGCTGGAGCGATAAGCGCCCAGGGCAGGAAGGGGGAGGATTTCCCTTGCCGAGGGACAATCAGGCCTTTCAAAGCTCTTTGGCAGCTCTTCTGTTAACACACACTTAGCATTATCCTATAATGATGTGGCAAGAAATCAAAATACATAAAAGGCTGCAGAGAGCAGCTTCCCCTTTCCCGGGATCAGAGGGGTGGTGAAATAGGGCCGTTTGGGGGCTTTATCTCTCCGGGGCCAGAAAGGCGGATGTGACGGTGGCCGTCGCTCGTGTTATGTGGCACAGCGGGCAGCGCCGGCGGCGCTGGGCAAGGGCAGCTCCAGGATGGTTTCTCCAGAGGAGTTTTGAGGGCAGCTCTGCTGCGAGCGGAGGCGACGGGGCCAGGAGGATGCAATTGCAGCCAGCAGCAATGCAGCAACTTGTCGTGCCAAACCCTCTCCCAGGTGTGTCAGAGGAAAGGAGACGTTTCAGGGAGAGGGAAGAGGAGGTGGTTCACGGCGAGAGGTGCAGCAGGAGGAGCGCTCTGCAGTCCAGCTCTGATACAGGGGCCTGCATCGGGATCTGGCTGCTGGAGAAGAGCTGCAAAACCCTCCCTGGGGGCTCCCTGCCAGGCTCCCCCTTGCAGCTCTGAGCTCCAGCCCTTGTCCTTGTGCAGCAGAGCGGTTACGGCCACGGAGCAGCTCCCACCACGAGCAGCACGAGGGGCCTGCGCTGAGCGCAGACGCTGGCAGTTGCACACCCAGCGTGCAGGGGACAGGAGGATGTTTGGAAAGCTGATGTCGTCAGCAGCGTTAAGGCTTTTGAAACACGGCTTTCGAGGGAACCAAAGGAAGACACTGCGGACGAGGGCAGGAAATTATTTGGCCTGTTGTCCTTTGAACCGTGTGGCTCTCGGGCCAGGAAGAGGCACCGAGCGGCGACCCAAGGGATGGGGAGCTGGGAAGGACACAGCGCCCGCGGCCCGTCTGACCCGGGCAGGCCGGCGAGGGCTGCGGGTGCTCTGCCCTTCCCGTAACTGCAGGGCTGCCAGGGCTGCAAACAGCCAAGCCCAGATAATCTTGGAGGGGTCCTTGTCCCTTCTGCTTCCGACGGAGAGTCTCAACAGAGCCGCTCTCCCGCTCTCCTGTTGGCATCGGTCCGGCAGCGGGCAGCAGCGGAGCATCCCGAGCGAGAAGGCGAGCTCGGAGAGGGGGCGTTTGGGCTTGCTGGCCCTCCCTGCTCCTGGCCCCTGTTCCCGAGCACTCAGTCCGAGCTGGCCGAGGTCGAGCTGACCCTCCCCGCTCGAGCGCTGTCCTTGGGAGCCGCTCCGCACCCACGCGGCTGCTCCAGCCTCGTGGCCAAACAGCCGAGCCCAGGCTTGGCTTCACTGTCTAGCAGTGACTGCTGGCACTGGCAACTCCCTGGAGTTTCGTGTTCCAGGGATCCAGGACCCCGGGGGGCTGTAAGCTCGGAAGTTCTGCTCTTTCCCAAGGCAAGGAAGGCCTTTGAGAAGCGACCAGTGAGCTCATCGAGAAGAGGCAGCATTTGCAAAAGGTGAGAAGCTGCTGCTCCGTAGGCACAGGGTGGTCACCAGTCTCACCCTGGGCCAAAGGAACTGCTTGAAAAACAGCTGGGCTTATTTATAGGGTGTGAAGTGGCTGCATGATGCAACTGTGTAAGAGAACAAACATCCATCTGGAAACACTGCTGAACTTGCCTGTGTGCCCTTGCTTTTAACCATGGGGAGGTTGAATTCAGGTGATGTGACAGTGCAAAGCTATTTCCCTTCCGCCAGCCTACAGATGTGATGGATAACATCTATAAGCGCTCTGACAAGAAGAGGGTTCACCAGATGACTTTGGGCAGCTATTCAAGCTCCTGGTTACAACTGCACCTTCTGCGCTCTTGAGTTCTGCTAGAGAAAAGGGGAGAAATAACCTGCAGTCATCTGAGAATTTCTTGTAGATCTTATCACACGTAGTCCTCCACTGCGTCTAGTTTTCTGACATGGTTTCATGGACCTCTGCCAGCAAGATGCGCTCAGTTGCAGGCCCATAGATTTTAGGCAGACTTTCACCACCACGCTAGGGATTTGGACAGGTAGGGGAATAGCAGGACCAAAAAGCATCCAGCAAAACTCTATTGTGGGAAGGCACCCGCCGCTCCAAGGGAGTTCCCTCCCCGAGACCTCCAGTCACGACGCCCTTGGAAGCACCTCGGTTGAGTGCAGCAGTTCACCCTGCGCTATCCCATTGCTGGTGGAGGTCTGCTGCGTGCTGTTAGCAGCTTCAGCTGTGTTCAGTGGTTCTTTTTCTCTGCTCAAACACCCGTGCATTGTCTGCCTGAGCCAAGGAGAAAAAGAAAAGGCAGATTTGATCAGGATTGCAAGAACTGCAGCCAAGCGCAGCACGCAACTCCAGGAACTTGCTCATTCACCTTTGATCTGGTCATCACAGTTTTACATGGCAATCTAGTCCTTTTGTTCAGAATCTGTAGAGATCCCAAACCAGTGCTACACTCTGAAGTTTTGCTGATTACACGTATCAGCTTGTTCCCTTTAGTACTGTCTTGGTCTACTCATGCAGAATAACCTGCCTAAGTTTTTGGCCGTTGCTATAGTTCTGCAAATAGCAAAGAATAATTTGCCCTGCCCTTTAAGTGGACAACAGAGCTCTAGTATCTTTGCAACAACTAAACTTTTGGCAGCAGGAGTAACAACACTAGAAATGAAAAATATATGTAGAATAGAAAAATATTTAAAGAAACTCAGTCGCAGATTCCTACAACTGTTGGAGGAGCAATGGTGCCCCATAAACGATTTCAAAAATCTTTCACTAAGCCACATGCCACAAGAAGAAAGTTAACATTGCTCTTACCTGTATGCTGGTATAATACTACAGGGACATTGCCTATGCATAGGTAACTAAATAGGATTTAATTCATTTACATTCCTAAACCAGTAACTGTTTGCTCTTAGAATGGCAGAACTCAGCTACAGATCTAGATCCAGGTATATGCAAAGTGGAACATCCACCTCCAAAGGGGGTTATTGCAAACCTAACTAAAGAAATGACGAAAATATTCTGCTATATTTTCTATCAGATTCAATATTTACATTAGATTAACATGGCCAGCTACTATTTGCTGAGCACTTATTTCTTTGCCAATGATAATAGCTCATATTCCTTGCAAAGGCCTTATGATGATAAACCCTTTTAGTATTTAACTTTTTTATATTACTAATCTTATTTGCCATATACATACCCTTTCTTAACCCTACATACTGTTAACATCATACATACACACACATACATATAAAATATGCATATACAATCAAAAATTCCATGAAGATATGTAAAGCGGACCTGGTCTAGTAATCAGTTTCTAACAGTTAGCAAATAATTAGGAACAAGTTTCATTTAATAAGGAGATTTTGCTGAGTTTGCCTCATGTTCAAAATCTTTATTATCAGGAAGGGAGGAGGATCCATCTGATTCTCTTTGCTGTCTCATAAAAGGGTATCAGGAAACAGCTTCTAGCAACAATCTATCTAGCACTGCAGAGAGCTTGCAGCTCAGCTGCTTGCACTTTGCACACACATCGTTCTGCAGCAATAAGAAAAACATTTCTTGTCACTGAACTGATGGACAGGTAAAAATTTACCTTTTGTCAGGACAAAGTCACATAATAAAATGCACCAAAATATCAAAGGAAATTAATGATGGGATTTTGTGGACTAAGTCAGTTGAGCGATTCAAGTTCTACATATTGTAAAAATCCCCTTGGAAAAAAAAAAGGAGAGGTTAAAGGGGAAACATATAAAATAAATAAACGTCATAAACTGGAAGGGTAAAACAAATAGCCAGCTTATCTGCTGCTTCAGTGGGCTGTTATAATCCGCAGTTTCCAAGGGGGGCAGAGCAGCTGCGAGGCCGTTCATCTTGGCACGGCTAACACACTCTGAAAGAATCCAAGCTCCCAGCTAGGCTCCTTTATTGAAGGAAAACTAAACCAAAGGAGCATAAATCACCACCATATTTCGACCTCTGGAATTTGTGTTGGAGAACAGCAACATTCCCTGAGGCACAGCTGATACTTTAAATTCAATCGTAATCAGACCTGTCTTTTCATTCCTCCTCATTCTTATCAGTTCCACTGAGCTAAGGTAGCAGCTTGCCTTTATAATTCGATCTCTTTCTTTCAGGTGTAATACTCCTCCCATGATTAATTCAAGCCTTGAGTGATAAGATCTAACTCTATTTCACTTGGAAAGGAGAGCAAAGGCTGTCGTGTTTCCCTTGTGCAACCCCACTACCAAGCAGACATTTTCTGTAACTGATTGTGGGCTATTTTCACTCTCCTATCAGCACATATATCAAAGGAGGCTTCTCATTCCTCAATTTCTGTTTGCTTTCTTAATAACCAACCAGTTCTGAAATCAATCCCCACTTCTACAGTCCCTTGGGGTTTCTACATGAGAAAACTCCTATGTCTTTTTAATCTGCAGAGAATACTGCAGGGTTTGTTTCACTTACGCGTAGCTACAGTGCTGCTTTTAAATCCGTGACTCACCCTTTTCCCTGGAAACATTATTAAAACAGCTTTCCTACATTTATGCTTTCATAGCAATTTCCCGTTTCTCAGCCTGCTGCACTGAAAACACGGGTTTTCTAACCTCAGGATGGCAAAGAATAGCAAAAACAGCACACACTTTGGATCTCGTTAATCACTCTCCTTACTGCAAACTGGAAGGAAATCCAGCGATTTCAGACTCTCATTTACATCCTCTTTGGTTCGTATACTCTTGTCTAGATCTTTGATTCTTCGATTTCTGAAATAATAGTGAACGTGATTTCCTTTATTTTCCCCATAAAACAAACAGCAGTGGCAGCAAGGAACGAACGCTGTGGATATACCAGGAGGAAGGGCTGTACCATTCCCTGGAATTGAGTCAGGGTGAACAGAGGTGTTCAGTGTTAATGAAGGGAGAAACCAACGTATGGCAGCTCATTCTGCAGAGCAGACATCCAGGCTGACATGTGGACTTGCCGTGATGTGGACAACCTTGGCCTTCTCCATCGGGAGCGTCTGCCTCTGCAGGGGTATTGCCTGATCCTGAGCAGGTAAACGTGTTGCTCTGCTGTTCTGCTTTGAAGGGTCTGGATACCATCCATCAGAAAGAGTTTTCTGATGTCTACAAAGGCAATAGCAGACCCCAAGGCTGGGTCTTGGGTCACCCTGGGCCTCAGGGAGCTCCTGGGGCCAAGTACAACATCAACACAGATGTGCTCATGAAGGAATCGGCCTGTTCCCCTTTCCCCCCTTACCAGATGCTTTCTACGTGCAGCCCAAAGCGACATGACTGAAGCAGAGGAGATCTTCCTCCGCAATCGCTGCAACCAGGGAGCAGTGCAAACCGCATGGTCATATTACCTTGGGTTTATCTGCTGCAGCAATGCAGGAAAACGCAGAGGATTCCCAGGCAGATCACAAGGTTGGAGCCACTGAAGTTGCCTTTGCTGGACACAATTCCATGCAACAGGCTGGGAGCAGGGGCTAACCGCAGTCCTCCTCCCGGCCCTGCTGCTGCATCCACAAGACTTTGCTGCTTTCCCCCTGGAGCCCGGTTTGGCAGCCCCTGCTCCCCCTGAAACAGCCCCTTGGAAACACCTTGTTGCTTCCAGGTTTCAGAGGACGAGCAGCCGAGGGATCCCCTCCGGACACGGCACCTAATGCCCTCCTAGGAGATAGCTCTCACAAGCACAAGCAGCAGCAAATCCCGCAAAGCCTTCCCTCGTGGCTGCTTGGCTCCCAGCAACCAGGGAGGGAAATGTGTCCCCCGCTCCCAAGCAGCTAGCGCTGGGCAGCCGTAGCAAATAACAACTGTGCTTTACTCACCAGAGACACCTTGCAACGGGCTGCGAGCCCCTGGAGCCCCTCCTGCACGGACCGCTGCGGCCTGGCGAGGCACCGAGATGTCCGTGACAAGTCTCATCGCCAGAGGTAAAGGGGGAATTGGACCCTTAGGAAATAAAACTACAGCGATGGCTTATTCCCCATCTTCTTTTCCTGCGCGGAACGGAGTCTTATTCTGCAGAAAACACCAGGAAGTTCAATGAGAAATTGAAATGTTTCTGCAGGGAAAGGAGGACCGGGAGACACCAAGCCGAGCGCGAGAGCGGGCCCAGCACTGCCCGGCCAAGCACAAGTGCTGGGCACCGGTGCAGGGAGCAAAAGCCTCTCCGGGAAGGAGATTTTGATGCATTTTTACCAGCAGAAGGCAGTGGGGAGCCGCAGATCCGAGCAGCTGCAGGAGCTTCCCCAGGAGGGCCGTGCGGAGGAGGGAAGCCGTTCTTTTTGAGCGCTTTATTTATTTATTTATTTTTTATTCCGCCTCTTCTTTGCTGTCCTTAAGGAAAGCCCTGGGGACCGCAGCTTACAAAGAGAGTCTTGTAGTCATATGATAACAAACAAATACAAAAACGCCTTTTTGGCTAATAACCCCGTAAGATGAGAAAATAAAATCACCGAAAGAAACCATCAACAGAGGGAAAGTGGAGGAGATGCAGAAAATCCCAGAGCACAAGCAGCCAAACGGGGGGCAAAGGCATTAGAGGTGCTTTACCCTGTAGGCAGTGCAGCCTCCCCAGGCACGTTAAGTGGTGCCCTACGTACCCAGGGAAGGAATCCCAGCCTGGAATAAACTTGCGAAGGATTTTGTGGCCACTCCTTGGAGCAGAAAGTCCCTGGGTGTGTGCAGGGCACCTTTCCATCGGGCTCAAGTAGGTCAGGGAAGCTCCCAAGTAGTGGAGGAAAATGCAGCCCCCACCTGGGATTTGGAGATTTTAAACTATTCCCAACAAGGCACTTGGGAATGAAAAGCACTGGCCGGGCTGAGGAGGGTACAAGGACCAGACAGAGGTGCCAATGGCTGTAGCTCCTGCAGCGACGCTGGCTGCGCTTCCGAAGCTGGTTTAAAGCTGCCATGTGAAATGGCTCTTAAGGAGCTTCCATTTATAGAGAAATATTTTCACTTGACTACCCCAAAAATTGAAACTTTACCTATGATATGGATATAAATCTGCAGCACATGCAGGCCTAGTCATCTGCTGAAACCTTCTTGGCGTGAGCACCCACACGGACCAACCCTGGAGCAGTGATTCTCCAACAATTCCTCAACACTGCATTTTATTTTATTTTATTTTATTTTATTTTATTTTATTTTATTTTATTTTATTTTATTTTATTTTATTTTATTTTATTTTATTTTATTTTATTTTTCCTTTTTCGGGGGCTAGATGATCCAAGTCACTCTGTCGTAGCTGTCAGTGATCCACGACCTAATGGGTATTGGGCAAAACCTGCTTCATACTCGCAGGGCTTGCTGGCTGGTGGAGCCGCTGTCACCACCCCGCAGTTGTGCCGTGACCGCGCACTTCCTCCCAAGGAGGCAGGGAAGGGAACAAGTTATCTCTGTGAAGGGGTTTTCCCTGGGAGATATTTCTTGGAAGCAAGTCCATCCTCGGCCATACTGACCTACGGAGCTCCAACAGCTCTGGCAATTTAATAGCAGCAATTTTCTTAAATTGCCAACGCAGCTGGTTTCCCACCTGGGCCATGCAGCAGAAGATACTGTTCCCTCCCAAGGACACCTGGATGAGACATATGTCCCTCTTCAGCCATTCTGGCTCACAGTGAAGGCCAAATCTATATTCATCAGCAATTAAAGTGGGCTTTAGAGATTCAGTTTCACAAGCGGTTTACGTTTACCTGCGTCTGTGTTGCTCCTGCAAAGGACAGTCCTGCTAATCCAGCTGAAATCAAATCAAGTGTGTGCCTGACTCAAGCCACTGAGCAGCCGGGTGAGTGAAAGCGCAGAGGAAGGAGGAGGTGGAGGGCAGAACACTGGAAATGCAAAGGGAGGGCTGCGTGAAACCACATGTGAGGTCTAGGAGAAACGGGTATGAAAAGCAGAATGCAAAAGAAGAGGAAAAGTTTAGAAATCTGTGTTCATGTACTAGCCACATCTCGGTTTTTATTTTTTTACAAGAAGCCAAGGTTTTGTTCTTCAGAGAGGGACAAAGCTCCCCCAAAACATTTGTCACCAGGCTGGTTGGCTCCAGGAGCAGATCGGTTGCAAATGGGAGCATGGAGGCTGTGTGCAGGTCACAGAGTTAAGTGCCGCTAATTCTGTTTATTGACTTGTGCAAATCAAGATTAGGACGGGCCAGCGGTGTGAGGGAGCCTTGTGCTGTTTGCCAGGCACATGAGGAATGAAACTGCCCTCCGACCCTGGCCATGGGGCCTTGTGCTGAGCAGGAGCCGTCACCTCTCAGGAGGCAGAAGAGGCTTCTTGCTTCATTCCTGGGCGCAGTCAGGTGGCGACTGAAAATATTTCTGCTTTTCAACAAATGAACAAAAGTTTCCTTGGTGAAAAAAACGATTATTTAAAAAAAAATAGTAAAAGGAGGACAAGTCTTGGGGTAGACGAGACACCTCCTGGGTGGCCAAGTGCAAGTTGGTGCTGTTTCATAGTGGTATTTTTGTGCTGCTGTACGGACACCAATAGCAAAGGAATTAGAGGTGAGAGCACCGTGCGCTTCCCCGCAGCCGCCAAGCAGCTGTTGGAGCAGAGCAGAGCTCTCGTCAGCCTCGACCCCTCCGAAACGAGTGAGCTAAAGCGGAAAGACTCTGTGTCAGCGCAGCGCTGCCGCTTGGCCACGCTCCTAACACAAATCCCAGTCCCTCCGCAGGCCGTGGCTCCTGGAGGAATGTCGTGCTCCGTAACACCAAGCTGGGGAGTCGCCGCGGCGCGCGGGCCACCGAGGCCATGGCCGTGGTCGCTGCCGGCAGCCCGGGCAGCGCCGGTTTCCTGCGGTTCCCCGGGGAGGAACCACAAAGCAGAGCTCTCCAGCTGCCTTAAGACACCCGAAGCTCTGCTCTTGTCATACGTGTGGTAACTACAGGCAAAAACGCTGCGAGGTGGAAACCCCCCAGGGAGGACACAGCCTGGGGACGTTCGAAGGAGGCTCTCAGGCCAGTCAAGGCCTAGTCCACAGCAGTTCTTATGGAAAGGGGAACAGCTAGTGCCACGCTTACGTGAGCTGTAAAAACTGTGATACAACCCGAGAAAACCACTTGTGGGGGCTCCTTATCGTACATCAAGGCCAGACTTGCACTGCTTATCTTCTGTTGAATATTCTGGGTTTCTGGGTGCAAGAAGTTTCCTGTAAATTCTGTAAGAAATCACAGGATCATTTCCTGGCCTCTCCTGTCCTTATGATATCAGACGGGTTGCTCGTCTTCCTCCACTCCTTACCGTGTCTCCCTGCCTCTTCCCAGCCACCTGGTAGTGCTCCGACTCTGCTTCATTGTGCTTCTTTTTGCTACTTAACCTCCTCCCCTTATTACGATTAATTTTAACATTTCTTACATTTGCTTTTATTACCTTTGAAAATGTTTTTTTTTTTAATTTAGTTTTTTTTTCTTTTAGACATTTAGGCCTCTCTGCTTTGATAACAGCAGTGCATCTTGCCTTGCTGTTTCCTCAGTAGGGATTCTCTCCGGAGACCTCATTGTAAAGAAATGTGTTTTCCATGGAAAGCGAACCAGAGCGCATGGACATTGCCCTGTACAGAGATGTGGGCTTGTCTTCCCTACTGCGGTTCAAAGTTTGAAAGAGCAAAAGTCAGCGTTCTCCTGCTGGTCATTGGCTCTTACTGCCTGCTGTCGGTCACTGCAGTGTCTCTAACGTCCTGCGTCTCCTGCCTTGCTTTATTTTCCACTCACCGCTTGCCAGTTTTCCAGAGGAGAATGAGATCTGAAAAGATCTGCTCCTAATGCTGGACACGCAAGCAGAGCTCAAGCGCTGTGGCAATGCATTAAGGAGGATTATGAACGGAAAGTACCTGCTGAAAACAGGCACGTTTTTCTACCTGATGAACAGGCAGGGCCAGAAAAGTACCCCTACAGGGCAGTTATTCAACGCTGCCATTCGCTCCTGAACTGTGGACTGCCCTTCAGCTCTGAATCCAACGTATTCTGAATGGGGAACCTAAACATCAGACTTTTCTGGCTTAGCCATCCTGCCTGTTTCATGGCTGGCAGAATTAGCTTCCAAACGCAGAGAACAAGGTGCTCCCCGGGAGTTTAGTGGTGAATCCGGACAAACCTCTTGTGCTCAAGCCTGCGCGCGCCTAAGCGCTTTCCTTGGACAATGTTGTGTTTGCTGTGTGGTCTCTGTTATCCCTTTTTCTTTCGTCACCCCTGTCCCTGGCGTTCCACAGACTGGGCTAAAAATACCACGTTCACAGCTGCCAAAGCACTTAAATCCCTTTGCATGCCTCTCCTCTTCCTTTTCTCTATTTTTCTCTTTTCCTGGATCATCTAACTGCCTCATGTTGATTGCATATGTCTTTTATCTAAGCTCAAACGCCTCAAAAATCAGTGCAAGATGTCCTTTTAGCGGGTTTTGTGTTTCTTTTAACTTCCAGCTATCCTCTCGCCCCCATGACAAAGCAGAACGGGCAGCCATGGGCTGCAGGGCCGCCCGCCTGTCTGCCCTGTGATTCAGCAGGTCGGAAAAGGAAGGAATGTTGTCTCTTTTGGGAGAGAGAAAGGAGAGGCATCTGTGGGGAGTGTCTGACTTCCCGGGGCGTGTGCGGATCAGAGCAATAGCTTCGTATCGGGTTATCCTTAGTTGCTCCCTGGCATGAACGACCTGTTTCAAAAGAGGAAATTTTGGGGGTATTTGGTAAGAAACTGGATTGTGCCTAGACTGGGGGGGACTGCTAAATTATACTTCTTTGTTACCCTTTCAAGTGTTGTTTAAAGTGTGTAAAAACTCCTCTGTGGTGTTTTTAGTTTGGTAATTAAGGGGTTCAGTGTCTCACGTGCTGAATGTTTGTGGCTGCTTCTCTGCCCGTCTGCCTGGCATCTTCTGCTCAGCCTCTGGGTGCAGATGAGGCCGTGGGGAGGTTTAGGAGCCAGGTTGGTGGCTTTCTGGAAAAAAACAAACAAACAAACAAAAAATGGGAGTGCTTGACTCCAAAACTCAGTGCAAACGGGGATTTGCTGCTTTCATTTATGCTGAGCCTTATTTCCAAACGCTGGGCCCCTGCTAGCTTTGTCCTAATGTAGTGGAAATTTCTCTGTGGGGAGACTTGTGCTGCTGACTCATTGTGTCGACTCAAAACAGATTTGTGTTTACAGGGGAAAAAAAAAAAAAAAGAAGCCTCCTCTTTCTATCTTTCTCCTTCCCCTTAGCAATATTGAATCTGCCATCCTCAGGGAACACCTGGTACCTGCAGGAGGAGGCTGCAGCCCACGGCCCCGCGCGGCGGCTTCGCCCAGGTTTCCATCGCGCCGGGCTCGGCTGGAGCCGTTCGGATGGAGCCCGGAGCAGGGTCACGGACACGAGTCTCTCCCAGCTCCCTGCTCATCCCCACCTCATGCTGCCTCGTGCCGGGCGGCTGGAGACGGGGACCCCCCAAGCTCCATGGACACCCATCACCCTCTTCCCGCCTTCCCATCCGAACATCAGGGACAGAATTTCCTGCCTTCCCCGGGCTTCTCCAGCCACAGGGGCAAACGGACGTTCCGCGTTCATACGTGGATGGCTCCGACTCCGGGCGCTCCCATGGGCCGAGCTCAGGCAGGCTGGAACCTGCACTGCAGCTGCTGCGCTTCTTCAAACCGCAGCTCGCAACGGAGCAGCACCTTTTTTTTCTTAATATATAAAAACCTGGGTGAATATAACGAAAAAAACAATCCTTTCCAAGGGGTGAAACACAAGACTATTTATTAGACTATTTAATAGAGACAGATTTGGTGCTTAACACTGTG
>NW_010584080.1:53634-73264 GCF_000705375.1 Tinamus guttatus | reverse complement strand
GCCCGCGGCATGTGGCAGCCTCGCGCGGAGGGAGCGGAAGCAGAAGCCTCTGGAAGGAGGGGGGTGACGATGCCCAACTAGAGGCCCAACAAGTGGGGGAGGCCCGGGGAGATGAGGCTGCCGAGAGGAGGCCGCAGCAGCGGAGCGACTCGAGGATTAAAATGTAGCCTTGGTTTGGCCCCTGGTTATTGTTTCTGTGCTGGGCGTGTAGCGTGTGTAACTGAGAACTGCCGCCTTTCCTCTGGGCCTAACTGTGCTATGTGCTTAAAAAAAAAATGAATTAACTTGAAGATAGTTTTCTGCCTTCTTGTCTGTCCTGGTGTTAAAGAATGAACTTTCACATTTGGTTTTGTGGTTGAGAACTTTCTAGGCTCTAGAATGGGAGAGGCTGCAGGTGACTTGGTTGTGTAGGGAACCAGCTAAGTATTAATTAACAGCAGGTACAGTAAGGTCCACACTTCACTATTGCTAGTAATGCAGCCTAAATGTTTCTGCACAGAATCAAGTAAATCCTTTTTGCTGACTTTATTTGGAATATGTTGGGATGTCTGAAAATTATTCTAGTTTCCCTACCCACTCTAGGTGAAAAATTTTTATTTAACATGTCAAGTGTAGTTTATTAACTAGTTTTGTGGGATGCTTTATCTTACGGGGGTTTGGGCTCTTTACATATCATCAGGTAACAGGGGAGGTATATTGGAGTATAAGAAAACATAATAAATAAGATACCATGCTATATCATGCTCCACACTGACACTGCGGTTGACATGACTTCATAAACTCCCTTCCAGGGCTTACTGTTGGTTTGATCATATTAAAAAGACTTTCCAAAATACTGAGCAAAACTAGAGCCTTTGGGCTAAACTTAACTTTCAATACTTCCATTAAAAAAAATCTAGAAAGATGAGTTATGTAGGGAATGCATATATGCTGCACGTGCCAGGAAACAATGTACATCTTGTGTTCAGCTTGTAACGTAGCATCTACTGCCTCCCTAAGAGAGAAAGCTAATGCAGAATGCTAAGAAAGCTTCCCCTTCCATTAAAGTGCTGTTTTATATGATGTGTCCCAGCACTTCCTCTGTGTAAAAATAAATCCTCTATATAATAAATCCTTAAAGCTTGTATTTAGTTTTTACTTCCTTTTCTGTCCCTAGTAATGATTGTAACAATACCTGGTTCTCTCTGGAATTAACTCTGTTGCAGAGCAAACTTGAATTCATTTCTAAGCATAACAGTTTGGAAAATCTTGGGGCATCTCCAGCTCTCCCCCTTCTATAATTTCCCTAACAGCCCATCTGTTTTGCAGTCCAAAAACCTTGCAGTTCTGTCTCTGCCCTCCAAGGACTTCCAGTTCTGCATGAATGATCTCCTCGCTGACAAACAGTACATGGTGTTTTCTCCTTTACTATGTCTGCGCTGATGCCTGTTATTTTTAGCAACTGGCATATTTGAAATGCTTATTAAAGCGAGCGTTGTTGCTGTCACCTTTCATTACCTGCTTTATGCTCCTTACAACCCAAACAGAAGGCAGCTCTTCGCGTGCAGCTCTCCTTCTCTGTGAGAGAAGGTTTAGCTGATCCTCTCTCAGACTTTAATGAACTCTTACGTAGCAGTGTCTTAACCACCCCCGCCTGGAAAGGTCCTCATGTTCAGTGCTCCCCCCAGCAGTTCTCATTGAGCCTTGTCTGCTGCTTGCTGAGCTACCACGCTAAAACCAAGACCTTGCCAACCCTGGAAATCTCTAACTGCGGAGCTAAGCACTTAAATGAAAAACATTTTGCTTGTATTTGTAGCGGTTCATATAATGCAGATGAGACTGCTCCTGCCAGAGGAGTGGACGGTAACTTGCTGGTTTCTGAAATGGTGGCCACAAAATTGGTTGCTAGGCTTGGCTGTAGATCTCCCGAGTCCGCCTAAGGGCAGCTGGGCCTTGGACAAGGGAAGATGACATTAAGCGGGCGCTGCTGCCGAGCGCATGATTTCCTTTATCCATGGCCTCTTGCTAGCTCACAGTGCCAGCGCTTGTCCTGCCCTTATCTCTTTGCATCTTTGTGCTGGTTTGGCTAGGGAATTGATAGAGAGTGGAAATAACATTATAGAAAGCCTTGTAATTGCCTCAAAACAGGTGTTGGTTCCCCTTGTGCCTGTGGTTACCCTGGCACAGCTGGGGGCAGATGTCCCCAGTGAAGGGAACATGGGGTGCCTCAAAGAAGGTAGTGACTTCAAGAACCCAGGGGATTTATCAAGGGGGGTAGCCAAGACCCTACCCAGAAACAGGAGAAAAGAGAAGAAAAAAAAAATCCTCCTGCAGCAGGATAGCTGCCTCTACCTCTGTTTTGCACACTGGATTTCTTTATTTCTGTCTCTGAATCCTTTTCCTGTAGTTCTTACCTTGTGTGATGGTTTGTGTTCGTCTTTTCCAGTACGCTTCCACTGCAAGTACCATGTTGAAATCTGGTATTTGGAAGTGGAGAACTTCCTGGCAAATTTTATTCTGCAGATACTTTAGCCAAATACACTTGCCATTTGTAACTTTATCAATTAAAGGCTTCTGAAATGAGGTCCTGTCAAGACAGAAGCAATTGATACTCTTGCAGTCATGTGGCTATGATATAATTCATAGTACTTCTTAAGATCTCTTTCGTCAGGCTGTTCTTTTTAAAGTTAAACAAGGTATTTAGTGAAAATGCAGATGTGTCTGAAATATTTGCTGGCTTGATGAATGACTCAAATAGATCAGTAACCAAGGAGATGATTAAACTGGTTTATCAGGCTCTGCTTAACCTGACAAGGAAGTGGCCTCCTCAGCTGTGGCTTTTGGAAGTGTGAAAACAAAGGACCCAACAGGTGGATCCATTCGCTGTCTGTCCCACCTGCCATGTCTTAAGAGGTTCCTGGTAGTTATTTGCTATACAGAATTTTCAGTGTCATACCAAAAATTAGGAAGATCTTTAGCCTTTATACCCTCTAAAAAGTTAATTAAGAAAAATCTCTGAGGCTGCATGATCTTTGCAAAGGCTTTGGAATCCAAAGAAGATGCTATAAAGTGAGAGTGCTACTCTTACTGCAAGGAGTAGATGCTGTCCCTGAATCTCATTCCAACTTTTTTAGTTTTTACCACTGTAGAAAGTGATCGTACATAGGGCAGTGGATTTAGGTGTCCATTTCTGGTGCACTGGTAGATCTACCATATGTTCCCAGAGAAAATGTTTCAGCCTTCATCACTTAGCAATTAGTGAATACTGCTTAAATGTAAATTATCCTGTTTATAGTGTGCGAGCTGACTGGATGAACACCCAGACAAGAACAAGTGATTTGTTACCCCTGGTGACCTCAAGCCCTTTCCCTGCTTAGTACTTTGGTTTATGTCACAGTAGTTTCCCTTCTCTACAAGCCGTGTGCCGGTGGCTACCAACGTCTGAAGGGCACGTGGGAAAGGCAGGTGAGGTCTGTGCCTTGTAGCAGTGTTGCATGGTAGAAATGAGTTCTCTGAAGTGGAATGGAGACTTGGGAAGCTCCTGCCTACCATGAAAGGCTTCCATTGTGAGAAGCTTTGGGCAGCTGCCTGGTCAGAAACAGGGTAACCTTCAGAAATATTATAGTTAAACCTGGGAATGGAAATGCAGGCCGAGTTTCAGAATTGGTTAAGGATGACAAGTGCTTAGAAACTGGACACTACTGCTATGGAGAGGTTTCCCAGCTGAAGAGAAGGTGGTGTCCTGGGGGCTGCGTTATGTTTTAGGTGACTAACTGAGCACTTATAGTTGACAGCAACTTAAACTTTAGGTAGAGCTTCATGGTTTTTAGCTTTTCTTATGGGGAGGGTGGGGGGAAGGTTTTATCTGCCTCCTTCTGTTAAATTGTCTCCTTATCTCTCCCCCAGCCCTCTGTCTCCTTTCCTTCTCCTCCTATTTAGGAATAACCTAATTTACTAGAGCATAATCATGTTTATATTGTGTCCCTAAGGACTGTGTGAACTGGAGTTGAAATTTTCCTCTCGTAGCAGTGCATCTGTTGTGGGTTGAACCTGATTTTTAAACATCAAAAATTTGTGCTTTGCTTAAATTGCTCTTCTGAGAACATACTGTCTTTTTCTTTCATAGTGTAAATTGTTATGGGTTAACACAGTAAGAAGCTTGGTGGGACAAGCAGTATTTGCTGGAGGTGCTGCCAGTTGATGCTCAAGGTGTACAAATAACTCCTGTTGAATTTGGGGCTGGCTTAATGCGTAGGAGGTGTCTTAAACAGCTTTCTTCGGGATGTAAACTCGTGAAAATTGCTTGCCAGTGATTATAAAGAAGCAATGACGTGAAACTGGATTAGCTTCATGTTCTTAGTTTTCTTTTTTCAAGTGTGCCTTGGGGCTTGAACGGGTAGTTATTTTTGCTTAAAACAAAGTTCCTCAAGCTTATAGTACCACAGCTCTTAAATGCAGATGTGCAGGGTAGGTGCAGAGGGCTGTGCTAGGAGCTCGGCTGGAATGAAGTAGCTTCTGCCCTTGCTGCGAGGGTCCCTGCTGTGACTGGCTGGGTTTACTGGGCTGCTTTGGAGGAATCCCGGGAGTGAGCTGGCCCGTAGCAAACGGACATACTGCAGTATCAGGCTAGGGAAATAACTGTCCTCAGGCCACGGTTGTTGCCACTTCTGTGCTCGGGAAGTGCCAGCACTAAGTAAAATCCATTTGGGGCTGATGGATGCTTCTGAAGGGTCCTAGTTAGGGCGGGATTGTAAAGTAGGCAGCTCATGGGTGTGAGGATGCTCGTTCTACCTAACAGATATAAGTTTGAAAGCAGTTGTGAAATGTGGGCTAGAATCTCACTCCCACCTTTTGCCGCTTAAAAATATACTTTAAGTGAAGCTCTCATGTAAGGTACAAGAAAACTCTCCTCTTGGAAACGTGCCCTTGTGGTCTATACTCTACTTGCTTCAGGTGCATAGACTGAATTTGGAGTAAGGAATGCTCTTCCAAATGGAGTTTTGGGCTCTCTGTGCTGTGGGCGCAAGCTCATTCAGGGCATAGTGTCCATGCAGAAGGAACTTGTGTGTCCAAGGATGGGAAAGTGCTGCACAATTTCCATTCTTTTGTGTGGTGGTTCTCTCATTCGTAATGGGATCAATGAGTGTGCGAGGTCTGTAACTGTTTTCCGTCCTGGCTGTGCATTGCACTAAAACAACAACAGGCTCTGCTCATGTAGCAACACTTAAGTTTTTTGTCAGCTGCTCATGCTGTGAGCTGTGTCCTTCTGGCTCCAAGCTGTTTTGGTGCAGTTGCCCGTGCCGGGGCAGCGGGAGCGCTGAGAACGTGTATTTAGACCGTAATCCTCGAGGCCGTCACTATTGTTAGAAAACTGGCTGCAATTGCACGTTGCTGGAGTGATAAACTGCGCATGACCTCAGCATAGATCTTCAAAATGCGGTTTTGTTGTAGTTATAAAACATCCCTTCTGCCACTAGAAGTAACCTAAAGGATCTAAGAGGCCTGGTATGCAGCTGATTTTTGGTATATTGGATGGCATTGATAAGAATTTGCAGTTTAAGCTTTTAGTTGCCTTGGCAAACTTCAGAAAGTAGAAAATCTCTTTCTTAGCATAGCTGTAATCTAGCATAACCCTTACGGGCCCTCTTGGCTCGGGGTTGTTTGTGAACCTACGTGGCTACAGCCTGAGGCAGGTGAGAGAGGAAAGCGTGTTTGGGCTCAAGCTGAGTTTACTTCTGCACATACATATCCTCAGTTGCAACTCCAATTTGGGCAAGAAAGTCAAGTCACAGTTGAAAGCTGTAGACCAGTTGAGGTGGGACTCCTTAATTGTGTTGAGCCTTCAGTTTTTTTGTCATCCCTTTAATACAGAGAATGAGGGGAGCCTCATTCTACTGTCTGTTCTCATTCTACTAGTAGTAGTACTGATCACTTGCTGTAATTCCAAAATAAATCATGGGGAAAAGAAATGGTGAATGCAAACACCAGTGTTCTGCAGGTGAAAGAACAGAGGAATGATTGCTTCACTGTGCTTGAAGGACCTTACTAAGTAAATGCCTGACTGAATGGAAGTGTCACTTCTTTCCTGGCATGCTTTGAGTTCTTTAAAAGCAGGAAATAGGTTTTCTGTTCAGCCTCTTTACAAGTGTAGGGGTTGTACTGTGTACATGTCTGCTGTCCTGCTCCTGGCCTCTGGCAGTGTAAAAGCAGCAAAATTCTGACACTTGTGCAGTGTGATCCGCAGATCTCAGGCATGTGCTCCTCTAGTCTATTAACATCTGTTCTGCAGTAAATACTTCCTCTTTGCTGTATTCATGTCCAAGAGGATTTTTATAGCCATCTCAACTAGTCAGACATGTTTAATTCTCTTACTATAAGATTGGGCCTTTCTTCTCACGATGGGACAAGGCATTTCACCTGTTGTACAGGAGACTTGTTCATATACAAAAAGCAGAGCAACTTATTTTGTGCAGCACTAGTTTGACCTGTTTTATTTCTTGTGTCTTGTATTCAGATCATGGAGCTGAAATGGCTGCTGTGTGTGACACTGCTAGCTCTTGGAATGCTGGCTGTCCAGGCACATGACATGGAAGATGACAATGATATTGATGATGTGGTTGATATTGAGGATGACTTGGATGATGCCATTGAGGAGATAGAAGAGTCAAAGTCTGAAAGCAGTGCTCCACCACCACCTCCAAAGGTTTGCCATGGACATGCTCTTAAATCAAGTTAGGTCGTGATGTAGGTAATATGGGTCTGATTAGAGATATTGGTGTTCATATTGAATGTCTTTTAAATTAAGAAATCTTGCCTAGGAGTAAGATTTGGAATTAAGTTTAGGTGCATCATTCCTGTTCTCTTTTGTCCTCTGTCTTTCTGAAGACTTGGATCCACACTTGAAATTTGTGGTGTGCTTATCAGGAGATATACACTTCACTTTTAGCTGCAGACAAGAACACAATGGCTTGGCATAAGCAGCATGTACATAATTTTTATATTTATCCTGATGGAGTTTTTCAGGTAAACTCCAGTACAGTGGAGAAATGAGCTGTACATGCATTTATTGCTTTTTGATTTCTGGAGTGGGAGAATATAATTTTAATTGTGCATTAAATATCTTTTTTTCTTCAATAGGTTACCTACAAGGTCCCTGTCCCAACGGGCGAAGTTTATTTTGCAGAAACCTTTGATAAAGGAACTCTGGATGGGTAAATATAATCTGTAGAATGCAATGTATGACAAATAACTAAATTTAGTACCACCTAGAGCCTGTGCTCTTCAAAACTGAATCAAATGGCAATGGTTGGTGGGTTAGAACAGTGGGTCCATAATGCAGGCTGTTAAAGTGCTGGGCTAAACTAGTATATCCTTAGGTGCTAATAAGGGGAAAGTGTTATATACTATACTGTTTTAATCCTTGTAATTATACTTTCTGCAAGTTCTTCAGGTAATAAGTTAGGATAGAGAGGTACTAGAAACTTGCTTAGTGGGAACTTTTACAAGAGCCAGACGCTCTGACAGTGATTCTAGAGAATTATCCAGGCTCAAGGAACAAAACTCTGGAGGGCATCTAGACTCTAGGACTTAGTCATAGGATCTCTCTTCTAAGGGCTGTCTCTCTTTTTTTTTTTTTTTTTTTTTTTTTTAAAAAGCAAGGGGAAAGATAAAAAGGAAAAGTAAATCAGTTTTTTTGAGAAAAGGGGAAAAATCCCTGTCTTTCTGACCAATGGATGTCTTCCTTCTAGGTGGATCCTTTCCAAAGCAAAGAAAGATGATACAGATGATGAGATTGCCAAATATGATGGTGAGTGCTAGCTAGGTTTTGTGCAAACAGTAGCTACTTCTGATGTCTTCGTCATTTCTAAAGAGGTGCAAATCTTTGTTTTCAGTTTTCAAGATGAGATAATATTTCCTATATAAAAAAAGGGAAATGTTTGTATACATGGCTAATAATACAAAATGTCCTAATTTAGCCAAACAATCCACTTAAAGGTGTTAAACATTTTTAGTGAAGATGTTATGGTAATAACTTTAGAAAGACCCTGTGGGATAGTACAGAATACTGACTTTCTCGTTTGAAGTTAAAGACCGTCTTGAATAAATTTTGGTAGCAGATAATTTTCCCTCCTCCTCAGGTAAATGGGAAGTTCAAGATATGAAGGACACGAGGCTTCCTGGAGACAAGGGGCTTGTACTGGTAACCCGAGCCAAACATCATGCGATTTCATCCAAACTTTCAAAGCCCTTTGTATTTGATACCAAACCCCTTATTATACAGTAAGTAACAGATAACTTTCAGTGTTTGTTATTACAGTGTTCATTATTCAGTGATGACATAGCAGGCTGGGGTTGTTATTCAAAAACTGAACTTTTGTTGTCTAGGGAATATGGGTGACACAAGATCTTATTATCTACCATTATGTCATTTGAGTAACAGTAAAGTAGCAACACAAATTCATAAAGAGGGAAGCAGTGTCACGTTATGAGCAGTATGACTCCTTTCCCCTGAAGGAAGAGCAGTGTGGTGAAGCCTGAAAAGGAAGGTAGTCTCTGAAAACTAGACTGGGTCACCAGTCTCTAGTTTTCACTTAATTTGGTTTATTGTGATGATAAGGTGAAACAGATTTTTTCCACTGTTAATTGTCCAAGTCCTTGTCCTTCTGGACAAGAGATAGTCCATCTGTAAATTGGTGCATTTAGTAAACTGTCCCTGCTTTCCAAGGTGGAATGTGCAAAGTGGTAGAGGTGCAGTTGTTTCTTTGTTTGTTTTAGATCATTTGTTACAGAAGAACAGCTTGTCTAGATCTGCTGGGTCATAACTGATGTAGAAGAATCTACTTGCATGCATCTTAGAATAGCAAGAGAAAAAAAAATCAGTAAGAGGAGCTGAAGTGTAGGATATGACCCACTTTACAAGTAAAAAGAAGAGTAAACTAGTCATATTTGTCTAACATGATGAATTGGTCATTTTGCTTTGCATGACCACTTAGTTTTGGCTACAGTGCTAAAAATAAAACTTAAATGGTCACCCACCACAGCTGCTGGCATTGAGAGAGGTTCAAGCATAGTTAGCCTATTCTTGACACACATATCTTGCCTTTTTCAGACTCCTGGGTATCCCTAAATATTGTGTTGTATGCTTACAACCCTGCAGGGCTTTTTCCTAGGGTCTGACTGTTCTGGTTTTGGTCATCCAGCACATAGAGTTGTCTTTGTCTGCCCTAGCGGTTACAGGGAAAATATTTGCTTTGCCTTAAACTATATTGCAGTTCTTGCATGCTGGGCAGTGCTTTTCTAAATTAAAATCCTCTAGACCATATTTTTTTTCTAAATTATAATCTTCTAGACCAGCACTCAATTCCTTTGATCTTTCCTCTCAGATTGAGTCTTCTAAGTTTTTAGTTCCTGTTGTTTCTTAGACCCTTCTGAATATGTTCAATGTGTAGAATTTGTGTGTTTATAAAACTAATTGGACATGTGACTCGAAGCAAATAGCAACTGAACAGTGTTACTTTGAATCCATGCTTGAAGAGTGTTGCCTTGAATTATGAAAGTGATTTTTTCTCTTATGTGTAACATATTGTCCACTTCTGCCCAAAATCAAAACTAGGTATGAAGTAAACTTCCAAAATGGAATCGAGTGTGGTGGGGCCTATGTGAAATTGCTTTCAAAAACTCCTGAGTTGAACCTGGTGAGTGATGCTGCTACTTCAAGTATTATGCCATGAAAAAAAAAAAAAATCTTTTCAGCTTCTTCCTAAAGAAACACATGAAGTGGTGCATATTTAGGACCTGATCTCCAATATACTTTCCCTTCAGTATTTTCCCACTGTTTTATTTGGAGAAGACCAATATTCAAGATCTTTTGAACTTGCGTGAGGTCTCCTGAGTTTCTTAGTATTGAAACACATCCTCCTCTTTTTGCTGAAGTCTGCACCACTTTTGATTTCTTTAGGTTCTAGGACCAAAACCAAGGTATTTTATGAAGTAGCCGTTGTAGGTAGACACACTTGCATAGGAAGCACTGCCCAGAAGGACAATTTAATGTATTATCTTTCAAAACAACTAGTCCCAATAACTAAAGTATCCTTGCATTTATTATCTTTACTTTGGCTTCTGAGGTCATTGTGAGGTATTGAATATGATTTAAAAAAAAAAAAAAAAAAAAAAAAAAGTTCTGTTAAAGGTTAGCCTTGCTGATGCCTATGTTAAGCTGTGCTTTTTAAGTGGCCCTTGAATGCAGTCCTTCTGCAAAGACTTAAAAGTACAGTTAATGCTTAGTTCCTGAGAGTAATTTGCAATCGTTCCTCTCAATCCAAACCTGTTCTGAGCGTTTTAGCCTGTTCAGTCAGAGTTAACTGCATAGTCGCCTTGTTACAGGTTTGTGTATAGCCCAAGGGTTTTCTTTAGCCATATTTCTAGACTTTCTATTAAGTCCCTTACCATTCTTCTCCTTTCTCTCTGCTATCTCATTGGAGTTGTATTACCAATGCAGATGCCACATTCAACAAAATGATACTATATAGTCCTATATGTTATATAGCCTAGCCCAAGCGGCTGTCTTGGCCACTTTTATGTACATTGAATATCAAAATAACATTAGCAAGAACAAATAGACTTGCTTGCACTGTTCAAAGGTAACATTTTGCCTGGTTAACTCTTAAATTGAGGCTAGTTCATATATAACTCTGTAAACCCAATACATATCAGTTCACTTATGGTGCTTATCTCCTTGTGTGGAATAAAATTGATGGACAAGTTAGCCACTCATTACCAGTATTGTAATAGTTCTTTACTGATAGCTTTTAATCTCTTCCATAATGTAGAGATAAATATATTTTTTAGTGATAACTGTAAGTTAAGTGCATCTCGTTGATAACTCTTGGACAGCCATTAATTTTCATCTGGAAAAAAGGAGACTGAAGGTGCAAAGTCAAGAAGCTGTGTAGTTCTGGCCTTAGATTTTTAAAGCATGTAGCTGAGATACAAGCTTTAGTATGGTATGTTGCTGGTTTGTAATACAAGTTTCATAACTTTCTAATAAATTAGCGGTTCCTATAGTAGTCAGTAGCTCAACACCAGTACTTTGAGTTCACTTCAACTCAAGTTTTATATTGTTTGAAAGGATCAATTCCATGACAAAACTCCATACACAATCATGTTTGGACCTGATAAATGTGGAGAGGACTACAAATTGCATTTCATCTTTCGGCACAAGAACCCAAAGACTGGTAAATATGAGGAGAAGCATGCAAAGCGTCCTGATGCAGACCTGAAGAACTACTTTACTGATAAGAAGACCCACCTTTACACACTGGGTACGGTGACTATTAACTCTGCTTTCTTATAAACTACTTCTGTCTTTTTGGAATCAAAAAGTGAGATTATCCAAATGAGTAACTGAATATGCTAGTCACCATCTCATACAGTTAAACACATTTAAACTTTGGATACAAAATCTGGCCTTGCTACATACAAGGGCATACTTTTTCCTTATGAGAAATCTTGACTCATGTAAGAAAACTCAGGAGACCTTAAACATTAGCAGTCAGGAATATCTTAATATGTGGAGTATATCCAAAATCACTAGGAGCATACCTAAAGTAGTTGAATACGGTGTGCTTACAACTTTGGGTATACTAGGTTTTAGACGTGGAGAGAAATAGCAATAGTGATTTCATCTCCCAGCAGACTTCCATTCTTTGGAAACAATGGCTTTGAGGTTTAATTTTTAAAGTCAGCCTTGTGCAGCTTCTATTTTTAGCTGGTTAGTTCTGTACTTAAGTTTGGATAGCTTAACTCAGGTAAGAGAGGAGGCTGTGCTGCTGTACTACTGTATTACAACTACAAAATCAGTTCTTGAAGCAAAATATCTGGTCTGCTGACCAATTTTTAGGTATGACTGAAAACTTTCAAGAAGTGCTCAAAGATCTCTTGCTATTCTTGTTGCAAAGACAACAATGGATAAAGGAATAAGAAAGACTTAAGTCTTGCATGATAGTAATAAGATTATAAATGCATACAGGAGAATTATTCTTGAGGAGATGGGTGTAAATACCTTTCTTTAATATTAAAGAAAGACTTACTGTGTCAAACTTGTCAAATTGCTCTGGTAATTAATAAGTCTCTGTTTTCAGCAAACTTACAAAAATCCTTACAAAAAGTAGGATTCCTGCAGCAGATCTTTCTCTCACAAGATGAGATGTGGTATATAATCATTCTTTCCAATTGAACTTAAGGAAAAGGCTTATTAACAACATTTATGAACAATTTCTGAATAGATGGTAGCTTAGATTGCTTGCTGAAATTCACGCTGTATGGTGAGGATGAGTGGTACCTTATGAAATACTGTGTATGTGTATCTAAATATATTAATGCAAAGGCTACACTGACTTTTTCATTCCAGTCTTGAATCCTGATAATAGTTTTGAAATACTGGTCGATCAAGCGGTTGTCAATAGTGGGAATTTATTAAATGATATGACCCCTCCTGTGAATCCACCACGGGAAATTGAAGACCCAAATGACCAGAAGCCTGAGGACTGGGATGAGAGACCAAAAATTCCAGACCCAGATGCTGTTAAACCAGATGATTGGTGAGTTGTTTGAGGTGTCGAACTGAGGAAGGCCTTGGCTTCAGAATTCGGTTCTTATCCAAAATTTCTTCTTGGATGACTTGCAGAAGGCCCTGAACCTCACTGTTGTAATCAAAATGCAGGCAGTTTAGGCAGGTGAACTACCGTATTGGTAGGTGAAGGCAGATAGTATCCCTGTTGTGTAGGAAAAGCTGTTTACGACTTCTGTTACCGCAAGAAACTTTCAGAAACATTTGAACTGATATTTTTGTCCTGGCTTGACTCAAAGGATAATTTCTTGATAGTATAAGATGCTTATAGATTGTATAACTTGTTAACGAGAGTGTATTATTTGACAACCTAAATTGGAAACTGATATGGATTTTCTGCCTTTGAATCTGTGCTCAGTGGAACATGGACTTGAGCCATGAGGCAACATCTGTGTAATGTAGATAGCAAGGCAGTTCCATTCTTAGATCATCATGTTGCACTTAAAAACCTAAAATGAAGCTGCCTGGTAGCAGTTAGCTTGTTCGGAATACACAGAATCATAGAGTGAGGTTAAAATGTTAATATATGTATTAATGTATAATATGCCATCTTAAAGGGATGAAGATGCTCCTGCAAAGATTCCTGATGAAAATGCTGTGAAACCAGAGGGTTGGCTGGATGATGAGCCAGAATATGTAGCAGATCCTGATGCCGAGAAACCAGAGGACTGGTAGGTTGGCTGCACTTTGTAAATGACAGCAGATACTTTGTGGCTTGCTCGCAGGGTTCCACAGCTCTTAAAAAAACTCATCCATTGTTGCTCCCTAACAAAGCTATTACTTGGGCTTCCTTGCTTCAAAAGTAGAAGACAGAGTTGATCTAAGTAATCCTGCAGTCTTTCTTTCTCCTATGTCCATTCTTCAACTCCTTTTTTTGAAGATTGTAAGCTGTATGGGACCAGAGCAGTCATTTTGCAGTTGTGCAGTGCTTGAAGTTTTTCAGTGACTGACTGCTTTTTTTGAGTTTGTGTTGCCAAGCCACTTCCTGAAATCCTTATTTCTCCTGTGGTGTCCATATCTGTTGGCCTGTGCTATCCTTAGTTTCAGTATCTTGATTTTACTCTAGGAATGTAATTCTCCCAGAGGTGATATAAGTCTTACTCTGTATAAATAAAAAGGACAAACTTCAAAACTGAAATTTTGTTTTCAGGGATGAGGATATGGATGGTGAATGGGAGGCACCTCAGATTGCAAATCCCAAATGTGAGTCAGCCCCTGGCTGTGGTACCTGGCAGCGACCTATGATGGACAATCCAAACTACAAAGGCAAATGGAAGCCTCCTATGATTGATAATGTGAACTATCAGGTTGGTTTTGTTGCTTGTGTAAATTGTTGACCACTGCAGCAGTTTTCTTCTAAAAAGCAATATGACTTAATTTCAGCGGGTCTAAGCCAGCAACAGCAGGTCTAACCCAACAGCAGCAGTTCAAACTGCTTTCTTGCTAAGCTTCATGCTTTTGTAGTCCAGACTGATTCCCAGGACATGAAGATTTGCACCCATAAACACTGTATTGGAGCATGGAGAGTGAATTAGTCTCTCTGGTTCAAAGTGGGATGAAAGCTAAAGCGTAGACTTTATGGTAGTAGGTAATGGTGGAATGTCTGTGTCTTTCCTAGGGAATATGGAAACCCAGGAAGATCCCAAATCCAGATTTCTTTGAAGATTTGGAGCCTTTCAAGATGACTCCCTTTAGTGCTGTGGGACTTGAGCTGTGGTCGATGACTTCTGACATCTTTTTTGACAATTTTATTATCTGTACTGAGAGAGCTGTGGCTGATGAATGGGCCAATGATGGATGGGGACTGAAAAAGGCAGCTGATGGTGCTGCAGAGGTGAGAAACGAAGGCTTAGTTGTCTGCTGCTGACTTGAACAGTAGGAGCATTGCTTTTCTCCCACAGTTTCTACTAAAACATGCATGTGTGTGTATGTAGTAAGGCTAGAGATTATGGTAAACTCCATTGGAACCTCAGTTTTAATGGTATGTAGTTTCTATGGTACTTGTTGACACTGAGGGCTTACTACTTTTTTATGGGGCTTTGCTCATGTCAACTGTGCTGCTAATTTAAACCATTATTCTAGCTTTTAGTTTATAAACTGTGGAGGAATACTTATGTTGGTTAGCTTTAAGGTTTGAGGTATGAAATAGTTATGTTCAAAGTTGCATAAAGTCTATTGGAAATCAGTGTAGCAGCTAACAAACTAAGCAGAAACGGCGCTGTGTAGGATGAATTTTGACAGTTCGTTTTATCTTGCAGCCTGGAGTTGTGGGCCAGATGATGGCAGCTGCTGAAGAACGTCCCTGGCTTTGGGTAGTCTACATCCTCACTGTGGCTTTGCCAGTGTTCCTTGTTGTGCTTTTCTGCTGCTCTGGGAAGGTATGTGTTTCCTTTGGTAGGACAAAACAGAATACTTAAAGATACTCAGTTTAACATGTCCTAACTTCACAAATAACTGACTTTTTTTTTTCCAGAAACAGACAAGTGCTGCAGAATACAAAAAGACAGATGCTCCTCAACCTGATGTGATGAATGAAGAAAAAGAGGAAGAAAAAGACAAAGGGGACAAAGAGGAGGAGGAAGAGGAAGAAACAAATGATGAAAAGCTAGGTAGGCAAACAAGATGTTCTTTAGAGCAATTTGAATTTCCTATCTAGAATAATAAGCCAGTGGTACTGGTGGATATTGTCTGTTCAATAGCTTAATTCCATTAATATTAAGGAAGGAGAATGAGTGAGACTTTTATTTCCTTTAGAAGAGAAGCAGAAAAGTGATGCTGATATAGGAAGTGCTAGTCAAGAGGAGGAGGAGGAAGAAGAGGAGGAGGAGGAAGACAGGAAACATGCATCAGAGGTAAAAACATTAAATCTTTAAGGGGTATTTTCTGAATTGTTCTTAAATCAGTATAAAACTTACACAACCTTACTGAAGTCTTAACCTGGCCCATGTGATACTGTTCCCACTGTCAGGGAACACCCCCTCCCCACTGTAGAAATGGAGAGAATTCAATCGCTTTGCGGAACTGGAATCACTTGTCCAGCTGAAGCATAGCAGGAAGCCCTGCTGGGGCCCTGCCCTAGTGCCTGTATTGAGAGGAGTGGGATTGTGTGATGCAGACCACGTTCCAGGGGTGAAAAGCTTGTTTGGCTTTGTGTGCAGTCAGGATGTGACCTTTAAGAGTTCTGTGCTGGCATAATGGCTAACCCAAAAATGGGTGGAGTGTCCCTTAATCTGACGTTAAAGGGATTCTCACAGCAGTGGAAGCTGTTAAACATTTGGCAAATATTGGGCAGGAATCCTCTACCTTTCACTTTGTCCACCAAGACAGGTGAAGGATTCCTCTGTGTGTTTGTGTTTGGAAAGGAGGGGGGTAGTAACATCAGTAGGTCCTTGGAGAAGTTACTTTGATTTCTGCATTAGAATTTAAGTGGTTTGTAGGTTTTTTTATTATTACTATTTTTTGCCTCCCCTCTTAATGTCTCTTTAAAAGCTGTTTTGGATTAGATCTCCGTGATGCTGACACAAATGACTTTTTTGCAGGAGGAGGAGACTGTGAATAGATCACCCAGAAACAGAAAGCCAAGAAGAGATTGAAGAAGAAGAAAGTAAAAAGAAAAAAAAATCATAAGAACTTGATCTGTAATTTTTTTTCCAAACTCTGTTCTGGGAGAGGACCTTGGACACCTTACATTGAAACTCAGACAGACCTCAAGATCTCACCATCCACAGGTTCCAGTTACACTATCCAATGTAATGGAGTGTCTAGCAGTAAAATCTTTGCAATCATCTGTTTTAAAACATCATTCCTGTAGAAAGAATGCATTTAATATAACGGGCTGTGGATTTCGGAATGTAACATAACTAACCTTTTTCATTTTGGTTTTAAATACTCTGTCTGTTTGTTTTTTAGTAGGTTAGTAGAACTTTGACAGTCTCAAACCATGGCTTAATTTAATATATTAATTAGTAAAAAAAATAATAATAACAATGAAAATCTTGAAAATGCTAGATGTTAAATGCAGTTTTATAACTAGTTTTTTTTACAGACATGTAAATTCCTAAATGCACCAGTGTCTTTATATCCCTTAATTTGATAATTATGCTCAAGATGGTTGATGTAGTTGACACTCCCTTTTCCCTCAAAGAGATAAAAAAAAAAAGAAAAGATGGGATATGTGGGAAAACTAGTAGCTAAACTTCATAATCAACTTTGTTCTGCGAGGGAGGGGAAGAGGAAAGGGTGGAAGGAAGGGGCTAACCGGTCTTATGGAATATGAGCATTGTCCATGGCTAAAGCCGACTTAGTGTTAACAAATGATATAGGATTTGGAGTAGGGCATCTTAATGTGGCATTTAATCCCACAGAAATTAGATTTTGTTAGTCCTTGAACTCTTCTCAAAAGCTGAAGGGTTATAGGGATATTTAGACTATTTTCTCTTTTCCTTCTGTTCAGTCACTGATGCTCTCCTTTGTGACTATACTTCCCTCCCCACCCCGAGTGCAGCTTTGCCTCAATTGCTGAAAAGTGCTTCATGTTCAGCTCATTGTCAAACCTTATAGCTAGGTCCGCTCCTTTCCAGGGTCCAAGCACTGGATGGGACAGTGTCCTGTATCCTCTCACTGCTATCACTGTATGTCTGCTCCTGTAGAAACAGGAGGGGTGGTCAGATACACAAGTCGAAATGAGTATCTAAGGAAAAAAACGAAACAAAAATGAGATGTCAGTATTTGTAGATGGGGAAGGAGCATGTGGAATCTCTTAACTGGTATGTGAAACTGTTCAAGTCTTTTATCTTCTATTCATGTAACAAATGCATCCTAAATTATATTGTGAATGTTAGGGAGTTCCAATTCCAGATGAATAAATTTTTTTTAAGTGTTGAGTCTACAATACTATACTGTTTCAAACACTTTTTTTGTGGAATGCAGGTGATCACTACAAGAGCATACCTCTGAGGGTTAAATCTATGTAACTTCATTACACTGTACCAAATATGTTGCAGTTTGGATGTCTATATAGATAAGCTTTTGCCTTTGTTTAGAGTGAATTAAATGTCCTGAAATTACTCTTCTTGCACTGAATATAAACACTCCAGTGTTGTTTCGGGTAGGTCATAGCTATCGTGTGGGAAATAACTCCCAGGGCTGGGGGAGGAAAGTGTTCTAATTACCTTGCAGAAAATCTAACCAATTACTAAAAAGTTCTGGATTTTTTTTTTTTTATAAAACATCTTTTGCTGCCTGTTCTTATGTTGTGTCCCTTAGTAGTTGTGTTGGAAATACTAAAGACCACACAAACTTAGCAGGATTTCTTGCTCTTTCTGCAGTGTGCAGATAAACCATTGCAAGCAAGATACTGGAAGTAACCTCCAGCTTGTGTTGGGAGCTATTGCATGTTTAGAATGCCTCTGCTAGTGGAGCACCTGGTAGATAATGCTCCTTACTGCCAAAATAGCTTATACTCTGACATGGAAGATGTCATCGCCTAAGCATTGCTACTAGCTCGTTCTCAGGACTGTATTTTTATCAAGGAGCAGCTGCTTTTTATGACTCTCAGTCCTTTGAGATGAAGTAAATATAAATAGTTTCAAGCCAGCTAACAATTCTGAGCACAACATGAAGCTGTAATCTAATCAGTATTTTTGATCTTAATATGCAAATTGCCTTAAATTCCTGGACAGTTCTTGTGCATACATGTTCTTTCAAAGCATAAAAAACAAATTTAAGATCTGCTATCAGCTTTTAGATAGTGTTATATTAAAGCTAACTGTAAATCTACGTTTGCTTCTGCTAGATCTCCTGAAAAGGTCTCCTGTCTGCATGTTACGGCTTTTTTGATACCTTAGTGTATGCTTCTTGAGTAATCACTACAATAAATGAAGACTTAAGTTAGACACATTTAAATGTTACTTCTTATCCTGCATTCTCACTTGGGTCACTCAATTTAACATTAGAATGACTATTCTTTTTCTATTTAAAAAAAAAAAACTTGGAGATAGCTACTTTCTACAGAAGCAGTAGATAAAGAAGGCCTGTAAAGCATGGCTTTTTTTCCCCAAGTACTGCAGCTCTGCTTAGTAGCTCCAAGTTTTACAGGTTTGAGACACCTTTGGGTCCCTGAGGGGGGTTGGATGGGGCTGCAGCTGTTGGAGAGGATGGATTCCAGAAGCTGAACTTGCTCTTTCTGACGACCAGAGTGAGGGAAGGGGTCTGAGATAGCTCAAGATGGAGCAAGCATACCTGAGTGTTTATAGGCAGTTACTAGCACACAGGATATTAGAAATGCTGGATGTTTTATTTTTTCTTTTTTTTTTTTTGTCCTCAGTGCTGGGAGTTGGTGCAGATGTTTCTAGAGGAGGTTAGAGGGTCAGCTACATAAGCGAATGTGTGACCTGGCCTTGCAGCTCTGGTGCTAAAAATGGAGTTATTGCAGCTCCATCGTGTGGGATGTGAAATGCACCAAGTGTCTGTGTTCGGATGGGTTCCTCAGAGGTGCCCAGCGCTTACAGAGCTGCTGCTGGTCGTGGCTCTTGGTTGTCTTTCGCCCTCTCTGCTCCTTCCTCCCACGCAGGGCTCAGTTTAGCTGGTAGTGATGATGCGTGGGGGGCTGGTGACAAGGCCAGGCACCCCTGGCCTTCCCTGTTAATCTGTAATTACCAGTATTGCCTCGAGACATCAGAAACAACCCTGTAGTGCTCCTGAACCAGCACTGTGACTTCTGTTGTGCAAAAGACCTGTCCATTCCAGAAAGGTAACTGTAGATGCAGTATGCATATATTAAAAAAAAAAAAAAGAATAAATTATGATGTAAAATTTAATAAGCTTAGTGCTGTGGCTTTTTTGTCTAATCATTTCGAAGTGCCTACCTCTTCCTCCCTCATGTTATTCGGCTTTGTGTTGAACTGATGGGCTGAGACAGAGCCTGGAGCGCTGGGGCAGGAGGCCCCGCGGCCTCCATGGCGTCTTCCCCTCAGTGCTGCGCGGGGCGGGGCTTGCGCCCGTCACTCACAGCCAGGCCACGCC
>NW_010584080.1:24806-45193 GCF_000705375.1 Tinamus guttatus | reverse complement strand
TGCAGGTCAGGGAAGCTATTGGGAGCTCTCTTTAAATGCTCTGCTCGTTGGAGCAGCGTCTGTGCCCTGCAGGTTTGTCTGTGTTGCTGTAGGAGTCCCAGGGGAGGCAAAGCAAAACTTCTTGTATCATGGAATACAACTGGAGGAAGGAAAAACTTATAGCCGTTTTTGGTGTGTGCGTAAATTATGTTTCCAAAATTTTTTTTGAGATCACTGCAAAGAAGTTTGTGCTTGAAACATTTGCCAGAACTATGAAGTTGAGCAAAGGGACCTAAACTGTGGTTGTGGAGGTCCTGTTGCTGTTCCCCCTAGTTGCTTCTAGGTGGCACTACAAGGAAATGAATAAGAGAGTTCCCTGGAAGGGAGACCGGCTGCCTGGTGCTCTGGTACCTACCAGGTCTGGGGTGACCAGCAGCTGGCAAACGAGGAAAGAAAAAAAAAAAAAGATACCTGATAAAATTGTCGAACTCTGAATTACTGTTTAGATAAGTGTGAAATGGACCATGGTCCTTAGTGCTAAAAATGTAATTGTGTATGAAACTTGCATAAAGTTCCTCCAAAAATTATAATCTCAATAAAAGTAGTCTTTTTTAAGTATTTAAACTTGTGACTGCTTTATAAAGTAGTCCTGCAGCACAATTAGACTTCAGGTACATTAAACAAATCCTTTTTCACAGGAATCTCAACTTTTTATTGTTTTCCAAGTATTTGCTTTTTTGGGGGGATTGGAGGGGGAGAATGGTTGTGTTTGATCCAGTACATACTTGAAAGTTTATTCTGGCAGATTATAAGAAGGATGTCATCTTGTGTGATGACAAGTAAAACAAATCTTATTAAAGCACAGGTCTAATTTTTTTTTTAACTTTTTATTCAGAGTTGGACTGTGTTTTGTTGAGAAATAATTATTCTAATGTATAAAATACAATGTATACATAATTAAATAACTTCTTTGTTTTTAGCAGCTCCATGAGACTGTGAAAAGAAAGCTTGATAGTGCTGCTTCCCCTCAGAACGGAGACCAGCAGAATGGCTACGGTGATGTATTTTCTGTGTCCAAGAAACTACGTCGTGATGATGGTCTCGGTGGAGTGAGCGGTTCTTCCAACGGGATGCCCCCTGTTTCTCCACTGCATCACCCTGATAAGAAATCCTCCAGCACAGATACCTTACAGCTCAATGGGAAACATTCAGTGGGACTAGATGGCATTAGCAAGAAGTGTCTTCCAGATTCCAACCTGCAGATGAATGGAGGTGGTGATGCTGATGATTCGTTTCCTTTGAGTTTGAACAAGGAACTTAAGCAGGAGCCTGTGGATGATCTTCCTTGTATGATTGCTGGAGCAGGGGGTTCTATTTCTCAGAACAACTTGATGCCTGATCTTAATCTTAATGAGCAAGAATGGAAGGAGCTTATTGATGAGCTTAATAGATCAGTGCCTGATGAAGACATGAAGGATCTCTTTAATGAAGACTTTGAAGAGAAAAAGGATGCAGATTCTTCAAATTCGGCTGCACAGACTCCTTTGCCACAGGATATTAACATAAAGACGGAGTTTTCTCCAGCCTTTGAACAGGAACAGATGGGATCTCCACAGGTTAGATCCACTTCTTCAGGTTCAGCATTTATGGGTGCTGCTTCTGTGCCTGTAAGTGCTGCTTCTCCAGCAGTTGGTAGTTCTCAGGCAATGTTTCAGCCTTCCAGTCAGTCAATGACTGAAAATCCCAACCAGCCCATGATGCAGGCATCAAACCACTCTCAGAACGTCCAGAGGCCTCTCCCCAATGTGCTGTTACCTGGGAAGGGCACAGGAGGTGCCAAAGAAATGTCCTCTGCTCATCAACTTCAGCAGATTGCTGCCAAGCAGAAGAGAGACCAGATGCTGCAGAACCAGCAACAAGCTTCCCAAGTCCACCAACCTAATCAGATGTCCAGCTGGCAACAGTCTGGGCCTTCTCACAGTCCGCTGGCTGTCCCATATAACATGGAAAATCCCACCAGTCCCTCGGTTTACCAGCCAGACTTCAACAATCAGAAGCTCATGATGTCTAATATGGGAAATAAAAGCTCACCAAGAGCTGGAGGCAATTATCACGTGGGCATGCTGGGTCACCAGCAAAACAGCTTGAACCAGAACCCTGTGAGTAATCAAGGCTCCATGCTAGACTACGGAAACACCAAGCCTCTTTCCCATTACAAGGTGGAATGTGAACAGGGAGTTTCATTACCTGCTCAGAACAAGACTTCCATGCTGGCTTACATACAGCAACGGCAGCCGCCGGCGCCGCCTCAACATCGCCTACCGACCTCTCCTGCCCCACAGTCAGGTGCATATTCTCATTCTTTGCAGTTATTGTTGACTTTGTTCAGTGGCAGATTGAAGGTTTTGCAACAGGTTGTTGGATCAGTAAGATCAGAATATAGATTACTTAGAAATATTTCAAAACAGTTGCTGCTTGTCTTTGAAGTAGAAAATAAGAATATGCAACAAGCCAGGAAAAGAATCAATAACTGTATTTTCTGCTGAGGATCGTTTCTAATACACAACATTCTAAATAATGCTGGCAACTTATGATTTCCAGCTTAATATACATGTGGGGAACAAATTTTGTCACACGTTGCAGAAATTAGTACTTGCAAAGATAAATAGATGCTGTGTAAACCTTTGCCTAAAATAACTTTCGTAACACCTTGGTTTTAAACAACATTCTCAAAGAAGCCTTGCTTTCTGCAGCTTTTCAGTCCCTCACTTCTCTCAGAGCTGACTTGCTATAAACAGATGTGTCTTGAGTTGCTTGTCTTTGAAAAGGAGTGAGCTGCTTGTTTTGGGGGGTGTTTCTTGGGCTTTTTCAAAGCTAAGAATTTGCCCTAGTTAAGTCGATGGGAATAGGGGAAGCATGGGAAGGGATCTGTCTTTAAGAATGAAGTTAATAGCAATATTTGTGTGCTGAAGTAATAAGCTTCAGATTTATTTATTTCTATAAAGATGTGTTGGTTGTGCTCATTTGTCTTACGATAATATAAAGGATTTTGCAACAGTAAATACCAGGGTACACCTGGTATTACAGGTATCCTGTGGGTGAAACCTGTGGAGTGGGTGGAGGGGAGGAGACTTGGAATTTTGTGACTTGTGCCTGTGATGCACGGACTGGGTGGCTTTTTGAAGACGTGTCTATTAGAAGGATTAAAACTCCTCTAACAAAGGTGTTACCTAGTTATGCTTCCTCAGTAAGGCAAAGTAAAGAACAGTAAAGGAAATAACTGGTTAATCTGTGGGAGAGATCACACTGATATAAAACTGAGACCAACGTATGCCTTGTAAGATGAGGCTCTCCCTCCCAGCTGAGAGCCCTGAAGGTGACCTTACATGTACATTGTCACCATTGCACTGAAATAACAAAAATATTAATTAACACTTCTGGAGAATTTGTCAAAAGCTTGCACATACTTGCACAACACAGCATTACCTATATTTGGCTCATGATTCCTGATGAAACTGCAAGGAATAAAAACCAACAGCCTAGCTCATTAGCTAAATTCTAATATTGAAGGTGATATTTGTTAGCATAATTAGAGTTGAGGTTGAACTGTGCTTGGAAATGGCAAAAATTTCCAGTCAAATTTCAAATGGATTTGCTGGTACAAAGCGAACAGTATTGAGTCTTAATTACTTCATGTTATTTTTACTTGGTGGTAATTGATTTTTTTTCCCTGATTTCTCTTCTCCTGAAAATGGAGATACTTTTGAAGAAAAATAATGAAACTAGGTTAACTCTGTAGTAGTATTTCTGGGGATGGTAGTAGCCATTGCATTGCTGGAAAAGATGATTTAGACTTCGCTTTGGTCACTGATAAGCCTTCTTCCCCTTCACTTGCAAGTGTGAAATAGTATGTTAGTATCAAAAACAACTTCAAAAGGAGAGGCATAAACACTTGCTGAATTAAATAGTGTCAGAAAAGGTAGAATTTAAGTGTTTTGTATAAAGATAATTCAAATGTTTGAAATCCTGCTACCAAAGTTAACTGAGGCTGGTGGATTTGAAGAACTGTTTGTGACTGGGCTGATTAGAAGCATGCAAAGCCGTGTGCAGCTGCTTGGTTTGTAACTTGGGAATATGGTGAGGTAGCAGTTAACACCTCTCTTGCTGGATGTTTTGGAGCCTGTGACACTAACTTCAATCTCTCACTTTCATGTCTGGCGCTTGAGAAATGGGGCTTTTGGTGTCTTTGATTAACTGAACTGAAAACCGTATAGCACTTTGTCTCTTCAGAAGCTTCTTAAATAGAGAAGTTATTGCATAAAGATGCAGAGCCATTCTAATTTTTATTGAACAGCTATGTGAATTTACAAAAAGCAGTAATTGACATTTTTTGTATTCTTGAGCATATAATTCCTTGTGGTTTTCACTGTGAAAGTGACTTTGTTCATTCGTGTAACTACATGAGATTTGTCAAGCCTGGAGAGCTAACCTCCTGTAACTTGCGTGGCCTTTTGTATTCTGCAGGATCAAAACCCTTCTCCTAATGTTCCTCGTGTCCCCGTTTCTGTCCCGGGCCCCGGCGTTGGTGCCCAGGCTCCCTCGGTGTCCATGGCAGGTAACCACAGCAGCGCGTCCTATCTCAGCAACCAGCAGCAAGCAGCGGTGATGAAGCAGCACCAACTGCTCATGGACCAGCAGAAGCAAAGGGAGCAGCAACAAAAGCACTTGCTCATGGAGCAGCAGAAGCAGCAGTTCCTGCTGGGACAGAGGCAGCAACACCTTCTCGCTGAGCAGGTAAGAACCAGTCGTTTGTCTTTCTGCTGATTGGCTTTGGGAGCCTGAAGCAGCACTTGAAATCGTGCAGGATGGTTATCACCTTGCAAACAGGGTTTGTAAATTACCAGACATTTTGATGTAATAAAAGTGATTACTGTTCAGTATGCTTATATGAGTATCTCAAACACATTTAACTGCTGCGGCTTAGTTTTTCTGCTATTGTAAGAGTGGAATGAAGAGTTGTGAACTAAGAGTATAAAATGGGTGGAATTTGCTTGTGTGGAAGTGCAAGCTGATAACTACAAGGAGAGGAGGTATCATGGCAGGGCTGGTGTGATCCTTTGTGGAGGAAGACAGGCAAATGAGATCAGCAAAACAAAAGACAAGGCTGGGAGGCTGCTGATAAGCTCGCAGAGCTCTGAAAATGGGAGCAATTAGTACAGACCGAATCTGTAAGCTGAACATGTCTGCTTTCTCCTATATAAGTGCTACAGCAGTTATGTTTCAAATATTAAAATGTCTCTTTTTCCTGGGGAAGTTGATTAAACAGCTAATTAACTCTGCTACCCTTTAGACTGTGCAGAAAGTCCTTCTGTGTCTCTTGGAAACAGCTTCCTGTGTGAACCTTTCTAAGCTTTAGACCTTTTGCAAGTCTTTCAGTTGGAAATCAGCCTAGAGGGCTTTAATTCCCATTATTTGTGCTTTCCTGCATCTTTGAGGAGGAAAAACCCATACAGGCCTGTTCTAGCTACTATATGTACAAAGAAATTACCAGTGTCTAGTATGAAGGAAGTGGGAGATTAATTTTCAAAGAAGTGTGAGAGCCAGGGAGAACTTTCCTTTTTTTTTTTTCTTTTTTTCTTCTTTTTTTTTTTTTGGGAGGGAGCAGGGGATTAACGATCTGCACTGCTAGAAAGTGTTGACTTTGGGGATAGCAAAGAAAAGAGCCATTGATTCAGAGAACAAGACAATGAACTGTACATATGCACAAGAATAATAATTAAAGTACATTGAAATGTTCTGGAGTCCTTCAAATAATAATGGTTGGGAATATGTCTTTTTTTAGTTTAAAGCACTATTAGAAGCTTTTAAAGTTGTGAGTTGTCCTGGTAAGCAGGATTTTTACTACAATGATAGTGTAGAAAATAGAGCTGGAGAAAGAAGGTCAGATAATGACTGGGGGGGGAGTTAGCTTTTGCTGAGGCAGTTGTCTTTTAGAAGCATTATTTAAGAAAAGAGGAAATGACACTCTCCTCCAGACCGTAAATATACGTGAAGTCTTGAATAAGGAGAATCTGCAGCGTTGTGGGACTATAGTTATGACAAGTCCTGGCTCATTTCTTTTGTTGACCATGTGATACTTGGTTATAACTAAGACTAGATGGAGCCCTCTTGCTAAGTTGGAGCTGATCAGACTTGGATGCTGCGTTAGTTTCATTTCTCGGTCTTGCACTGGCTAGAACCTCTCCGCTTTCGAATCTGATGTTCTACACAAACTTCTGATAGTGGAAGTAGCTCTACAAAAAGGCTTTTGAAACATTTAGTCTCTATTTTGCAAAAGAACTGTGGTTTCCACTAACTTCAGTGCCATTCCCTTCCACTCTAGAGCTTTCTTTGCCTTTGCTGTTCCGCATCCTTTCCATTTGCTGAGGCTGGCACCCCGAGCTCGTGCTTTCTTGCAGATCTGTGGCATCTCTCCTCACTTTCTGTGGTCAGCCCCTTTCAGGTCTGACTGGTCCTGCGGGTGGCAAGTCCCTTGTGTGAGGGAGCCTGTGCTCTTCATTCCTCTGCATGTCTCAACAACTTCCTAGCTGTAGACATTTTAAATCTACTTATTTGTTTCACTGTGCGAGTCCCTTTTTAAAGGCTTAATGTTTGCTCGTTCACCCCAGTATACTTGGAAGGCAATTTCTGTCCCCTTCTATGCCCTGTGCAATGTTTTAGGTAAGTAGGCAGTTGGCCACTGTATCACTTCTTAGTTTTCCCAAAATTTAGTCTGACTGAATCTCATCTCTGGAATAAAAGCCAGAAAGGCTACCCCTTATACTGTAAAAGCAGCATTTTGGCTGTTTAACAGCACACCAAGATCTTGATGGTACAGTCTCATGCACTCTCACACATGTGCACCTTCTCCCTCCCACTAAAGACTTAAAATTTCTTTATGCTTTTTAATGCCTTTATTTTATATATCTTGTTAAGATTAAATGATACGGAGACAAGGAGCAAAAAATATGCATTTTTTTTATAGACACTCGTTTTTTCTCCCTTGCTTTGTACCAGTTAGTGTCTTCAAAGGATTTCTGAAAATCCACTGAATGTATTACTGATTGAAAGCCTAATATTCCTGATTTTGGCAGTGTTCTGAAGGACTCAAATATGCATTGCAATAGTTTCCCTAATGCATGCTGTTGTCTCCAAGTTCCTCGTTTTCTTTATCGGACTTAGTTGAGTGAACCTTGGCGGGGTGGGGGGAAGAAAAACAAACTTTTTAATGCTGCTGAAGCTATCTCCTTGTAAAAGTGTGCACACCTCTTGGTCCTTATCCAAGAGAGGTGCTCTTGGAAAAAATTCCTTCACTCGTTTTCTAATTCTGTGGTATTTGCCTCTTCTCTCCTAGGAGAAACAGCGGCACCAGCAAGAGCAGCAGCTGCAGCGGCACCTGACCCGGCCACCTCCCCAGTATCAGGATCAGCCCCAGAATCCCTATCAGCAGCAGGTTGGACAGTTCACAGGTAAGCAGATGTGGCAGTTGAATTAGCGGCCAAAAGAAATTTAAGGACTTAAAGCAAGATGTCTTCAAAGTTCCCAAATTGGATAGCTTTTAATTAATTAAATGCTGTGTCATTATGCCATAATGTTTTGAGCTGTACTGTGATTCAATTGAAAACAGCCTCCTTTGTCCTGGTACCTTGTTTAGGTCAACTTACATTGCTGATTCTTTAATTTTGCTTTGGAACTGGGTATAATTCTTAATTATCTTTTTTTTTTCTAAAGGTCTTTTTGTATCACCCCTTCACTTTGCAGACTGTAAATATCCCTAGCTTTTTTGCATTTGTGTGATGTTAGGATTTTCTTTTTTTCTGAAACCTAACATCACTTCTGCTTGTATTTGCTGCAGACATTCATTAACAAAAGCCACATGACTTATTATTGCCTTCACTTACCAGGATGAAATTCAAACTCTTAATGCTTTTACTCCTGCTATCTTTAGAGGGGAATGCAGGCTTAATTCTGTTTGTTACATATTGGTATCCTGTGTGGGTGTTTTGTAGAAGAAATTTGCTATGTATTTAGTACACTAATAATGATAAATAAAAGATGTTGTTACCATTTAGCTAAAATAGTATCATGAATGTGGAAGAATTAGAGAACAGTTTTTAAAAAAAACAAACTCCTTACATAACAGGATACCCAGTAGCTATCACAGTGATAACTGTGATAAGTAGCATCCTTTTTTGCAAAAATATAGGGGCAGATCTGTTAAAATATATGCTGCCATAATGAATATCACAGGCTTTTCTGTGCCCTTCCCTTGCCCCCCATCAGTTGCTTTTAGTACAGGGGCTCTCTCTCCTGCAGCAAGAACATTTTTACTTGGGGTTGACAAGGGCAAAGGTCTTTTGGTGTCTCTTTGCTTTGCTGAGATGATTTATTTTTGCAAATCATCCTGTGTGATTATCAGTCTTTGCAAATCATCATAGTGAATGTTTCGTCATGAAAAAGCCAAAGGTACTTGACCAAAAAAAGACTGCTGAAAGTTATACAAAGCAGAAGAAGTTTCTGGAATTAGGAAAATGTCGCCCGCAAATACCACAGTGGTATGATGTGAGATACAATATAGGTGCACAGGATAACTGACAGTATTATGCAGTCAGGTATTTTTAAGAGTCTGGTATATTGTGCATGTACTTTGAAGTGTGTGTGTGTGCACACACTTCTGCACACAAAGAAATAGTGGAGTCCTACTTTTAAACTTTGCCTTTTTTCAGAATAATGCTGAATAATTTTTCAGAATAACTCCAGAAGTGACATTCAAATTTTTTAGGATGTTGTCATATCTGTGGTTTGAGATCAGCTCAGCTGCTAACTGGGGCAGCAACACACTTTGTGCTGCTCTCTGTCAGTTGCAGAAATTGGTTTATTTAGAGGCAGCTGCACCTCCTTGCTGGAGCATAGGGTCACCGGGCCTCGCCTGGCTCTAGCTGAACCAAAATGGTTAATATACAAAACATTTCTCTTGTGTTTCAGGGTCGTCTTCAGCCATGCCTGGGGTAAGCAATTTAGGACAGTCCAACTCGAGTAGCCCGCGGATGTTTCCCCAGACGCAGAACATGCTCCCCATGGGGCCCGGGCATGGCTCTGTGCCCGCGCTGCCGTCGGGCTCCAGCCCGCAGGAGCGGGCCGTGCCGCAGTACGGCGGCCTGCAGAACATGCAGCGCGGGGCCATCTACAACCTGGCGTCGGGGCTGCCGCAGCTGGTCCCGCAGCACGCGGCGCAGGGCGCCAACGGGCAGCCGCCCATGCAGAGACAGGGCAGCCTGGGCCAGGGGGCTGCCGTTCCTGCCGCCTACGGGCAGAACGCCTTGGCAAACTCGAGTATTTCTCAGCAGCACGGTAAAGGGGCACTGAATCCGACTTTATCTAAGCCGCAGATGGCAAGAGTACCAGCTGCTATGGGGGCTCAAAATCCATCCTGGCAACACCAAGGTATCCCTAATATTAACAGCCAGACGCAAGGAAACGGTGGCTTAGGACCATTTACTGCCAGCTCCTCTTTCCACATGCAACAAACTCATCTAAAGATGGCCAACCAGCAGTTTGCTCAAGGAATGCCTCAGGTAAGCCTAAGCACCAGCAGACCCATGACCTCCATGAATGCTGCTGTCTCTGGGCAGATGTTGTCGTCATCTTTGGGCGCACAGCAGCGGACAAACCCCCCTGCGCAGCAGCAGGTCCCCTCGCAGCAAGTCTTGCCTGGCATGAACCAGGCTGTTCCAGATCTGACTGCTTTCAACCAGAATCCAAATCAGCAACTGCCCAACAGGGGTAACCTGCACTGTAGCCAAGGGTACCCCGTGAGGACAACGAGCCAAGAGCTGCCTTTTGCCTACAGCAGCCAGTCGGGCAATAACGGACTTCAGAACTTGACTGGTGACACAGATCTGATAGACTCTTTGCTGAAAAACAGGACTTCAGAGGAGTGGATGAATGATTTGGATGAGTTGTTAGGAACTCATTAGAATGGAGCTGGGGGGGTAATTTTTTTTAATTATTTCATGGAATATAAATGACACCTGGACCAAAAAACCTGTGGCATTGAGGAGACTTGCTGGCATTAGAGGTAAACAGTTGGGAAAGGGACTGGAGCTGCTTCTCAATGGCCGTTGCTGCGTGGTCGCGGCGCACCAAGCGGGTCCGCACGAGTCGCGCCGTTTGTCTTCATGTCTCTAGGATGTCGCACAGCTGAACAGGTCAAACAGAACTGTGCACATCCTAGCCAGCCTTTCAGAAATCTCACTTGCAGTGTTCTGAAATTATTATTTTTTAATTATTTAAAAGTGAAATTCCACAGAAATAGTTCAGAAAGAAAGCAGATAGTTGCACAAATTGTGGTTAGGGCTTAGTCTCCTGCAGCTATTACTTGTGATCATTATTGTTCATAGCTTGACATGCTATTACAGTACTTTCCATCAGGCTTCTGACTTTTTATTTGAGAAGAGAGTGTATGCAACTGAGTACGCTTGCAAGATGTTTTCAGTTGTTCTTTTTTCATGGCTGAAGCGTGTGCCTGTACTCCCAATAAGCAAGTGATATTTCATGGTAAATGTTTCTAGATGCTGGTGATAGATGAAAGAAAGTATTAAAACCTGGCCAGTTAGCCTAGGTAGTCTTCTTAATAGATTGTAGTCTTTTAAGCTGCAGTTTGCACTCTGTTTTAGAGGGGCACAGTTCTTGGCTTATACCTTGCTGTGTTTAAAGGGGGAATTTCTTATGGGAGAACTTTTAAACTATAGTAGGTTTAACATGAATTGTAAAGCCATTTACTTTGCACCTGTTTCTTCATAACTTATTTCCAAAGGTAGTTGTATTTAAATGAAGGCTTTGCTTCATGACAGTTCATCTTGTTGTTTCTTTGTTGTAAAAAGTAAAACTAACTTTTGAGAGCAGTTGATTCCCAAAAGTTACCAGTGATGACATGAGCACAAGACTTTGTCACTTCAGGATAAAATGAGGAGAAATGAATTTGGCTGAGAGGTGAAAAGTCCTTATCAGCAATAATAGCACAGGCAGCCTGGGAGTACTTGTTGTCAGGATTGCTCCAATATGGAAGTCTCCCCCTTTAAATACCTTTGAAAAAAACAGAAAAATAAAAAAGGGTTGTGAGTTTTGATAACCTTTCTATTGACAGGTGGGTTTACTTTAATATCCCTTGTAGCAGCTGCTGGTTCTTCAGCTTGGCCCAAGGAGACCCTCTCATTCACACGTTGGGGTCAGTCCCAGAAAGGACGAAAACGCAGCGGGAACAGTCAGTGTTCCAAAGTCCTTACTTTCTACCAAAAAATCCCCTATCCACCAACAAACCACCTTGCCTTAATGTTTATTTTAAAATGAAAATAAAGTTGAAAGCTTTTGTTTTGAATGCACAGATACCTCTTCCCTTTCTAAAACCACCTTTTTTTTTGTTTTGGAAAACTCCTTTAAATTTTCTAACCAAACCTAGCATTGTGATTTAAAAGCAATTTCCTTCAGCACAGACTGGCTTCTTCAGGAGTTTTCTGCACTGCAGAGAAATGAGAGGATTTTTTTTCCAGAATGGGAGAGGGAAAGTGAAGGATAACATTGCATTCGAAGGAGGAAAGTATTTTACTGTATCTGCAGCTTCTTTATCAGACAATTTGCACTTTTAAACAACTGCTTTTTAACACTAATATTTTAACCCTTTCCAAATATGCATGGAACATGGTTTGTCCTACACACTTACCTAGTGTGAATTGTTTATGCTCTGTTAAACAGATTGGATATTGTATCATGTTGAACTGTTGGTGAAAATGTGCATTGATCAGTGGTTCCCACCATTGAATAGTGGATAAAACTTCACTGCAGCGGACTTAATCCCTCGTAGAGCTTTCGGAAAGATAACATAGAGCTTGTTCTTGGATGGGAAACAAAAGTGTTAGTGACTTTCGTTATTGACACTCTTCTGATATTTTCTAGAATAAGTAGTTGATATGCAAATAATGATGCTAATTTTTTTATACTGGCAATCTGAGAAAAAGAAAAAAGCTAGTGAGTTTGGTTTACTATTAAGTTAAACCAAAAACTGGTCCAAGGTAAGGTCACTAGAAGAGTATAGATAAACTAGCAATGGCAGGGGAAGGAGTATTTGCTGTATTTTTATTTTTAAGGGTTAACTTTGCACCAGTGTGCCTTCCCTTTCTTTTGGGGGTGCTTGGGACCTCATAATTTCAGGTGGCATCCTGTAGTGTCACTTTTTTTCTCCCCCTTACAAACACTTCAGAGAAATAACAGGGTAGCAGGACTCAGACTTTTTCTTCCCCGTTTAGATTGTGGTGAGATCTGCTACATTCTCCAGTAGATTTTGCACACAGATTATATTTCTGAATAAGTCAAAATACAATCCATCCAGTTGCGGTTTCCTGATTGGAGGGAAAGAACATCTGCTCTTTGCATGATTACTACCAAAAACGCAGTCCAGCTAAATGTCCGGGAAATGCAGATGTACTTTTTCCTCCTGTTTCTGGAAGTTGAGGCGGATATTGCCCTGCTTGACCCGAGGGTTTGTTCAGGAAGGTGTCTAGATCCGACGACGAGGCCGTGTCTGTACTAGTCATGGCCCTGTCGAACGAAGTTGAAGCGCGATCGCGGGCAGAGCTGCTGGTAGTGCCCTTTGGTCTGCATATGTGAACAGGCTCCCAGCAGTGTTTAACCTGGTAGAAAAACACCAGCCTTGGCTTCTGTTCGCGGTCCCTGTCCACATAATACAATCAGGCTATTAAAAACATGGTATCACTGTAACAATGTTGAAACAGTTCAGTAGAAATGAAAATAGGGTTTAGATGTACATAGGTGCGTGGATAGGGCCGGGCTTTGCCTTCCTGCCCTCTCCCATGTAGCTGTCTGTTTATGCACTTGGGCTTTCCATTTGCTGCAGCTTCAGAGCAATAAAACGTAGCTCCCCTGAACTTCACCTGGCCAGCCGCCCATGGCTTTATTTATAAACTGCGGTCTTGGCTGGGTAGGAAAGGTGAGAGTGTCACTGTGCAACATCCACTGCCTTCCAAATACCACAATTCAATTGAAAAGGGTGCTCAAAATTTTGTTATACACATTTCCTTTGTGTAAATAAATGTTTACAATTTTATATTAAAGATTTGAATAAGAGTTAGATCTTCTGACTGTATATTTTTTACTTTTTATAGATTTTAAAACTATAATTCTTTATATATGTGTTTGGGGGGGTATTATGGTAAGTTTTATGCTTGTAAATGGAGAACAGTTGAATTTGCTAACCTTTATGATTTTTTTGTCATTGAAATGTATAAAGAGTCCATTAATCCCCCCTTATTCTTTTACTACAATTACTGGTGCACACCAAAAAAAATCCTTCACTTCTGTTTTATCATTATAAAATAAATATTTTGCTAGTGTATTAAACATACGGTGTGACTTAGTTTGTGTGAACTGAGCAAAGTGTTGTGCATCCTTGTTCCTGGTGAGATGGCCTCCTCCATCCCAGTACAGGATTCTGGTGAGCCTGTTACTCAAATTCTTCTGCCGTGTCTTACTGTGATTTTTTAGAAAGTTCCATTTAAACAGGATAATACTGGGTTAAAATACAGACTTCAATTTTATTTCCAAAACAACGCTTAACTTTAGGCCATATCTGCTTTTTCTTGACTGTTGTCTTTTAATGCAATTAAAGTCATCAAGCTAGGTAATATATCTGCAGATAGTACTTGTTATGGTTATTAAGCAATATTTTACTCTTATTTCTAAATCTAAGATGAAAAAGGTAGCAGAAGTTTCTCAGAGCTCATGTGCAAAATCGCTGGTAGTTCCCCCAAAAAATGCTTGGGTTCCTTTGAAATATCCAGGCTTAAATATTCAAATTTACTTCCATGCGTTTTGCCAAAAGGCAAAGATAATGTGAGTTTGAGGTAAGCAGACCACACAAAAAAGAAGTGAGAAGTCAGACACACTACAAACGTAAGTTTATGTTTCTGATCAGCATTAAAGTACGTGGCAGCCAGTTATCTGAGGCATTTGGACTGAAGTTGACATGTGAAGGTCACTAAGTCACTGTGTAGTGTTGATGGACTGAAGATGATGTGGGAGAAAAGAATATTCTTCAGATCTTGTTAGACTATTGAGCCTCTGTTAAGATCGAGCTTGTGTGTGTTGATGAGAATAGAAATAAAGCAAAAATCTTTGGCCCGATCATTGTCCAAGGGACTCCAGTTTTCACTGCTGTAAGTTCGGATGTTAATGTGTTCTTATTGTTATCAGGTAGTCGTCAATTCATTACTTGATGACTTACTGCAATGACTTGAACATTTCAAACAGTTTGAATCATGTTACTCTACGCAGACCTAAAAATTCTTCTTTTATGTAGTATTTCCTGTTTGTCAAGTGTTACTTTTAACTGATTGTATCTAGTCTTCTGAAGTTCTAAACCAGCATCTCAAATATCTCTCTCCAACCACAGATACAGCAATAGTGATAAAGAAAAAAAATTGCACAGTGTAGCCAAGGTGTTTCTTGCCAAAGCTGTGTTCATCTTACATGTTAGAGCAACTTCAGCCGTCCTTCTGTTGGTAAGAATTGAAATCAACTGCAAATACTCAAAAGATCCTTCCCCACGGCATGGACTGACGAGCGTTTCTGTATCGCTGCGGTGTTTAATGCGCCAGCTTGGAGATTTCAAACACTTTCCACCAAGTGCACCCTGCATTGCTGGGGTGTGTTTCCTTCTCCACCTTTTGAGCAGTATCTGCAGGGAGGAGGGGGAATGCAACTTCATAAGGTTAGAAAGAATCAAACGTCATAAGTTATAATAGCGGGGGGCACTTGTAACCTATGGGAACCGTTGTATTGTTACTTTCAACTTTTGCCTTATTGTGCCATTGAAAGGGTTTTATTGAGGTGAGTAAAATGGAAACTTCCCAACCTGTCATCAAGTTGAAGAACATTTGCACATGCAGGTTTTTCTGAGGATATTAAGGAGTCATTGGCAGCTCGTGATCAACCTCTGCTCTGAAACTAGCCTCCCCCCCACACATACTTTATTTTTTCTTCCTCCCTCTTGATGCACTGACTCTCCTGAGTCTGTAACAAAAGTGATCTCTAAGCTTAAGCTGGTTATTGAGATGGTGTAAGCACAAGTAGATTTTATGGCATTTCCCCTCTGATTTTTATGTATTAGAGATCTCAAATGAAAGTCGCTGGTCACCAACAGATTTCATTAAATAGAAATACAAAATTAACCTCCAGTCTGGGTCTGCTATCAGACTGGAGGGAGGAAGCTGCATTGCACGAGTGTTCTGCCGAGGGAGGGACTTATTTTTTTTTTTAATCCTAATTTTTTTTTAAATTTTTTTTAATCCTGGTGCTTTACAAATATGTTCAGTGCGTGTGTTCAAATTAACTGGAAAGATTGGAAAGATTTTAACTTGATGAGGTGTCACAGTGGGGGTTTTTAGGAAATGAAGATCTAGAATAGCAGTATCTAGCATCTAGACTGCGGGTGTCTTGCTGGTATCATGTGCAAATTCCATATCGAGATGACTGTGTGCGTGGAAAATTGGACAGAAAATTAGACTGAGAAACTTAGGTTGGTAATGAGTAATACCCTTTTCCTCTTTTTAGGGTCCAAAACTTTGAAGTCAGAGTAGTCTTTTATTTATATACCGTGTTTTGGAGCAAATTTGCTAGTGTTTTAACTGATGGACATTTTTCTCTGTATTAGGGAGAAAAGATATAGAGGGCTATGGTATTCCCACTTTTCAAGCTTTGCATTTTACAATATAATTTAGTCTGCTGTCAATTCAACATTTCTGAAGGTCAGCTTGTTTCTACATCCTTTACATGCTACCCATCCTCACCTCAGAACTTGGGTTCTGCCTTTTAGCCAGGAAAATGTTTCTTCTGAAGAACTGAAAACCCCCCAAAAATGCAAAAAGTGACTGAGCACAGAACAAGGACTGTACTCTTTATTTGGTGGATTTACAGAAGCAACCAGTTAAGGGGCTTAACACTTGGAAGCTTTAAAAAAAATTCCAATAACAGAATTAAAGTGTTATAATTAAAGTAGAGAAGATCTTTAATAAGGTCAACATAGTACTCAGTTTAAGAGGAATAGGCCAAGGGATGGAAAAATCTCCATCCTTTTTGAACTGCCAGTAGTTCATAAGTCATTCTGACACGGTAGAAAAATCTGTAATTAAAATTGCAGTTTTGTTGAGCACCCAAAGCAGCTGCTGTTACAAAGTTCAGCAAGAGCTACCTGGTTCTAACTGAGTGTTTGGGGAGCCTGGCCCTGCTGTGGAAACCTGCTCTGTGGCATGGGGAGAGTTAATGCTGTGGAGGAAACACGTGCTGCTGTGCAGCAATGAGCAGGCTGCAGGGCATGCTGTGGTGGGAGAGGGAATTGGAGAGCTCTCATACACTCCTTGCACCTGACTGTTCTTTTTTGGTCCACTCAATAGTGAGCAGCATGAGAAACCAGATCGACCTGCTCGCCACCGTCACTGTCCTGGGAGTCCTGGAGCAAGGTACCTGTCCTTTGTATCCCTCTATATACCCTCGGTAGCATTAAGCTCGTTGTTCTGAATTTTGCTGTGCTTCGTTCCTATATTGTGCTCATCATCCCTGAGAATGAAAAACGCCTTTGTCTGGCATGGTAAAATAATGCAAATTATTTGGCTCTTCCCTACAGCTGTGTTACACATGAGGAAATTCGTTATTTAACCGGAGCTAAAATGATTTGCAAGCCTCAAAGCCTGTACCCCACAAGGAAGTGAAAGTTAAGTTTTACTTGTAAACTTAGACCAATTCCAACAATGGAAGGGTTTTAAGGTGAAATATTTCCTATGATTGAATTTTAGCAGGTAATTTATAAGATCTAAAGTTGCTACAGGTAGCCAAAGCAAAGTCAAGCTGAGCGAGGATGTTCTCTTGCAGTTGGCTGAATTGGTGAAAGTCAATGCACAAACACATGTGTGGACATGAACAACGGTGACAAGAATGCATAGGAAAAGAGCTTGAAGTAGGCAAGTATTTCTCTGTGGCCAGTGTTTGTTTAGTTCATGTAGCTGAGTTGTGCTGAGCACGTGCCAAATAAAGGTGCTGAGAGCCTGGAGTGATTTGGAAGCTAACGCATCAAGCTGGGCTGCTGTGATAGCTCCAGCATTGCCTAACAGAGCTGCAAACCTTTAACTCTTCTTTGCAGCGTTCTTAGCTCGTGCCCAGCTTTCCACTTGGAACGTGTTTTGTGCCATCTGAGATGCATGACAGGTTGAAACAAGTAGACTTTAATGAGTATTGTAAACCAAAATGCCTTAATTAGCAGTAATGATTAAAATGAGAGTAAAATGACTGACAGACTGCAACCAACTACAAGTGTTTGAGCTGTTTAAGCAAGGAAGATTAGTAAGTGAGAGGCGATAGTTGGTGTCACTCATGGGATAATGAAATTAGACATAAGAGTCTTAGGCTGATGCCTATTTAAGTTTGATTATTTTCTACTAACTGTGGCATAAGTCTCTGTGTAATGAAAAGAGGTTTTACTAATGTTCCCAAACTTGTTCATGAAGAATAAAACCAGCTTCTTGAGCATTGATAACTGAGTGTGTTAATTAGTTTTAGAATATATTTTTGAATGAGCTCATGATAATATGATGTAGCGTCAAACCTTTCTTTTCGGTCATGGATGTAAGAGTGCAAATTCATGAAAATTAATGCTTAAAGCTCAGAAAGCTGCTGCAGCCGCCTTGCCCTTAGCAAGGGTGTGTGTGACGGTGGCTCTTGGCCTGCTGCACGGAGCCAGGCTTCGGAGCTTTGATTTGATAGCGTGGGTCTTTGGAATATATTGTGTGCTCCTGGTCTAAATAGTTTTAAAACTTTTGATATTCTGCATATGAGCAGGGAGAGCTGAAATGTGCCTGTTCTGCAGGTCACTTTAGTTCATGCCAACAGGGGCTATGCCAGAGAACTGCTCCTCGAGCGCTGGTATGTTGGGAATTTGGTACGCCGGTGTGGAACTAGGAGGCTCAGTGCCGTGTTACCACATTTAGGAGACAGAAAGTTATTTTGACCCTAGCTGCAAAATTGCTCTGACCTCCATTCTGCAGAAGTGCCCCCTCTTTCAGAGGGCTGCGAAATCCCGTGTCAGAGCTCAGCGAGTAGAAACCATGGAGTTCAGGTGCTGAAAAACTACAATTTACCAACCTCTCCAGGTGTCCCCTAGGGAGCTTCAACTTCACCGTTGGCTCCAACTTCACCCCTCTCTGGCCTTTGGACAATTCCCCATGAGAAGTTTTTCCTTTTTTTGAGATCTCTTGCTGAAAAGCGATCTCTTTCAGCCAGACATAAGCATATTTAGAATGTAAGAATTAATAAAACAGTGTAAGTTTACAAATTAAAATCTTCACCTTTCTCTAAGGGAAGGTTTGATCAGGAACATTTACTTTTTTTTTTTTTTTTTTCTTTTAATTACTGAAGTCGTTTGCCCTAGAGCTCTTGAACCTCTGTGCTCAGAAATGTTTGGATGGAAACCTCTGAGCAGTCTCATGTATTCTCAGCCACTAGGTGACAAAAAGCTCCATGTTAAACCTCTTTAAAAAACACAAATGTGTTTTAAAAGTGTAGGAGACTTCTGAATTATCAGTGATTTCCCCTCAAACAATTTACAGAGAAATACCCGTAAGTGCAAATGGAAGATTATTTTTCTTACAAATCTTTTCTTTATTGCTGAACTTAGTGGGAATGGAGTGTTGTATGCAAGCAAAAAGAAAATAGGCAAATAAAGACATGAAGCAACGTTTATAGAAAGATTTCTAGATCCCTTCCACTGAGAAATCCCTCAGCAGCCAGTCCCTGAATTGCCACTGCCTTGGTTCAATATATATGCTTGTTTTACAAGAATTTAGTGTCTTCTAACGTTTACAGCCCTAGGCATTTTGTACTTTCATGCTCTGCAAAGCACAGGCGGGTATAAAGCTTGAGAGCAAACTCAGTATCCTCGACCTAGGCTTGATTGGACAAAGTAGCCTGATCTTGTGATCTGTGCTTGGGAAGCACTGGAGCAATCTGCTCCAGGAGTTCACAGGCTTTCCCCATGCTCTTAATGAATTTCTCTCTTTTTTTAAGCTAATTATGTCCAGTTTAGCAAGGCGCTGAGCCCAGTGCTGTGGAAATACATGTTGCTGCCCTGCATTGGATGCTTGCAAGAACGTGGCGGCCAGAAATGCTTCTTTTCTTTCCCCTTTTTGGTATGGTTTCAAAGGAAATACGGCTTACGCAACGCCGCTGTCTGCCAGCGCCGCGGCTGGCCAGGCTCGCCGGAGCGCGCCCGATGCCAGCGGGAATTCCGGCCGGGCGGTTTGTGGGCAGAGTCCGACCGCTGTCCCCAGCCAGGGGCTCTGCGGGCAGCGCTCGGTCCCCCCGAGCCGCGCGGGCCCCGGCGCAGCAGCTTCAGCTCACGACGTGAATGGCAGCGGGTTCGTTCTGAAGGTTCGGCTGAATAGGCCGACCTGTCTCGGAAAAGCTCTCCCTGCTTGGGAGATCCCTGCAAGGGGAGGGCTGGCGCCTCCTCTGAGAGCTGTCCCCGATGAGGCCTGTCCCCGCGGCGCCCCGAGCGCGCGGCAGCTCGGGAGCTCTGCCCTGCGGAGCCGGGGCTGTGAGCGGAGCTCGTGGAGCGACGGGGCCTGAGGCCGCTTTGTGGGCGCTCAGCGGCTGCGGGGAGCCTGTGTGGGTGAAGGCTGGTGCCCCTTTGCACCCCAGCCCATGTGCAGTAGCTCCAGCTCTGCTTTGGAGCTGCGCGAATACAGGACCCTGAAGAGATGTCCGTGTGTGCGGGGATGGGGAGGCCAGGCAAGGTGCTCCCCATGAAGAGCCTCCTGGAGCAGGGCCGGCCGTGCGGCCTGGCAGGTTGACTTCAGACCTGCCCGCCTGGTGTAAGGGCCTGGCACGTCACACGGGCAGGACGATACCCTCAAGCACCGGCAGCAAGGAATAACCGGGATGTTTGTCCCTCCTCACAGAATCACCGAATGGCTGAGGTTGGAAGGGACCTCTAGAGATCATCCAGTCCAACCCCCCTGCACACACAGGGAGCACGTAGCACAGTGTCGTGTCCAGGCAGGTTTGGAAGATCTCCAGAGCAGGAGACTCCACAGCCTCTCTGGGCACCCTGTTCCAGGGCTCTGTCACCTCACAGCAAAGAAGTTCTTCCTCATATGGAGGTGGAACTTTCCGTGTTTCAAGCCGTTACCCCTCGTCCTGTCACCGCCACCACAGAGAAGAGCCTGGCCCCCTCCTCCCTCAGGCCGCGTTGATCAAATCTTCTCTCAGCCGTCTCTTCTCCAGGCTAAACAGGCCCAGCTCGCTTAGTC
>NW_010584080.1:10310-21754 GCF_000705375.1 Tinamus guttatus | reverse complement strand
GCGGCTCCTCGGGGTCTCCTAGGAGAGGCCGCGGCCTCCGGCTCGGCCTCATCCCGGCGGATCGGCACCGCGCGGCCCTTCCCGCCGCACGGGGAGGAGATCGCGGCTGCAAGGGACGCTCGCTGCCGCGCCAAAGGTTTAAATTTAGCTTTTATTACAGTGCACGTCGTTTTATATATTTATATATAGAGATGTACTTGAAAAATCAAATGTATCCAATAATAAAAAATACAGCACATTAAAGTAGTATAACGCATTCCAGTGTATAGCTGAAGAGACATCGGGATTTCAGAAGGCTGTTCTGAAATATTACACTAATCCCTACTATTTTCAAACTGGACTACTTTTTCTTGTTTTTTTTCTTCTTTTTTCTTTTTTTTTCCAAAAGTTCACACCCATCGCTAACTGAAATAGTTATTTTAAAAAGCAGGATTCTGCACTCCATCTCAAGGCATGAAGCCGCTGGAGACTTCACCATGAGTTAAGGGGCTGTGTTCGATGCTGGCAGGCACAGTGTGGCTTTGTATTTTATTCGGGGCCCGCCCCGGCGCGGGCGCCGGCCACAGCAGGGCTCGGGCGGCAGGACGCAGCCGCAGCCGCCCTTTCCCGGGCTGGAGATGCTCTCCAGGCTCCGCGCTCACTCAAGCTCATCCCGATGCCGCCCGTCGGCGCTAGCAGGGCCGAGGCAGAGCCTGGCGGAGCAAACCCCAACGTTTGCACCGCGTGCGGGGTCGCTCTCTTGGTCTCCTGCTCTTCCCGAGGAAGGTCCGTGTGTTCCCGGCAGCTGCGGGCGGTCGCGGCGGCGCCGGGTTGCTGAGGCGGCATCGAGGGAGGGGAGGGAGAAAGACCCGGGAGCTACACGTGTCCGCTCTTGGTCATGGGCCTTTCACTCCGCTTTTTTGATAAAAATCTGGAAGGAGAAGGAAGCAATCGGACTCGGGCAACTGCAGCACAGTGGTCGAGTGTGACAGGGGCAAGATTTAATACAAGATCTTGGTGAAAGGTTGATGTAGAGATGCTCCTGCGGCAGGGCCCTCGGCTCCCTCCCTGTAGCCTCCTTGTCTGACGGCAACAGGTCAGGCAGAAAGAGCAAAGCCTCAGCCCTCACTCCAGAGCAGCCTGCCCAGATCGTGCCCTTTCTCTAAGCCCTGTTTACCTCGCTCAAGATGATCCACACCGGGGAGTCCGTCTGGATGGCCAGCCTGATCGCCTCCAAGGGCCCGAACGAGGGGTCCACTTCTCCTTCCGCAACGCCCTTGGAGAAGGAGCCTGGCGAGGGGGGCAAAGAGGTTAAATGTGCATTTTCCAGCAGCTTCCTGATGGATAGTGCTGATTTTTTTGCTCCCTCCCCAGCTTTGGCATCCGAGGAAGCATTTCTCTGAGCCCAAGACGAGGAATCCAGGCATTTGGACTCTCCGTTTGCTCGGGAAAGGACAGGGGCTGAGTAACTGCAGTGACTTCCCCTCTCTCCCCAGGGAATTAAAACTCTGGTCATGTATATGAGCAATTGCTGCAAGCGGGGATACGGTCTGAAAATCAGAAATGTGGCATTGAATAGAATGCAAAATGCTACACTTAGAAAAGAGGGGGAAAAAGCACAGAGAAACAATGAAGAATGGGAACTATTTGGCTAGGGGTCAGGACTGTGACAGGGGACAGAGTGCACTGAAATCCAGGACCGCTGTGACCTATCCGAGACCACCAGCGTTTCAGGATGCAAAATCTGAGAGGGGCCATTGCGGGGGGCAGTTGTTATTTCCACAGTACCAGCAAGGTCTCAGCGTGTTGCTGTGTCCCATGCTGGGTGCGATTTTGAAAAAAAAAATGTAGCTGAGCGAAACCAGCTCGCATGATGAAGAATGCTAAAAAGGCAAAAAGCTGTGAATTCCAGTGACTTTTTTTTCATTTGTCTATTCAAAAAAGCAGTCTTAGCAGGGACATGGGCTCTTTACAATGCATCACGGCAGGATGACAATCGATTGCTCTTGTCCAAGGGCAGGACAAGGAATAAAACAAGCTCAAGTATCAGGAGCAGTATTTTAAGCTGCAAGCGTCGTATGCGCTGAAACAGCCTACAGGAGAAGAGTGCAAAACTTCCCCCTTGGTGGCGGATTTTAAGAACAGGTCAAACAAATGTCTTTTTTATGGATAATCTGAATATTTGATCCTGCCTCAGAGCAGAGGCAGGCAGAAATGTAGGACTGGGAATTAACTAAAGATGGCACCTGCTCTCAGAAGGGAAGGAAGGAGGTTGGGCCCTACAGAGGGCAGTGATTAAAGCCCCTTCCAATCTGACTCCTGGCAAGTAAAAAAGGAAGATTTTTGTAACGGCCATGTCTCTTTTTGACGCAAACAGAAACAAGGGGGTTAGTGAAGGCCGCTCACGTCTGGGGGCGGCAGCGTCTCCGCGCTCACCTACCGATCTGGATGTAGCCGTCCGGCGTCCTGCGGTACTTGAAGGCCGTGCCTCGTCCCTCCTGCAAGGCCTCCTTATCCGACTGCAGGCTCTGTGGGAAAGGGAGCAGCTCCGTGCAGGCCGGCACCAAGGGCAGGGCTGGGGCCCACGACGGGCAAGAGCCACCCGCAAACCCCAAGCAACCGCGGTGCCCCCCGAGCAGCCCCTGCCCGTGAGCCCCCTTGGCCACCTGCAGAGACTCGCAGCAGCCTTTGGGCTTCCACCTTCACAGTGATTCAGTTTGTGGCCATTCCCTCTTGTCCTATCACTGGCCACCGTTGAAAAGAGGGTGGACCCATCCTCCTCACTGCCTCCCTTGAGGTACTTATAGACACTGATCAGGTCTCCTCTCAGCCTTCTCTTCTCCAGGCTGAACAGGCCCAGCTCCCTCAGCCTCTCCTCATAGGGCAGATGTTCCAGGCCCCTGATCATCCTTGTGGCCCTGCGCTGGACTCTCTCCAGCAGCTCCACATCCCTCTTGTGCTGTGGAGCCCAGAACTGGACACAATACTCCAGATGCGGCCTCACCAGGGCTGAGTAGAGAGACCTTGTTTTCTTCCCACTTCCCCACCCCGATGCTCGATAAAACACGTACATCAAACGGCAAAACCTCCACCGTTGTGTTGAAGAGCTTGTCCTCGGGGTGCTCAATGTTCCCACTGCGGAAGAAGAACCTGTGACAGAGACCAAAGCCACTGAAACCCAAGGGCAGGTTGAGCGGGGACAAGGTGTCTTCCACCTGGGGTGAGGCATCAGCCATCCCAGTCTAGCAGGCACCTTCCCCAAGGGTTTTGGAGAGCCAGGTTAGCAAATCCCGGATGGTTTGCTTGGAAGCATGGGAAGTAAAGGCACACATGGGAGCAACAAACACTGCTGGCCAAATTATCCTCCCCTGGCCAAAGCAGCTGCTTCTTGAGGAGCCAAGCAGCAATGGAGAAGGACAAGAAACAGCTGGGAGGGTAGGAAGAGCAAAAGGAAAGTATCTCTGCATGCAGCCCCAGAGACACTGGCCTTTCGACGCGGAGCGGTTTGAAGAATCTGAATCTGATGAAGTCTCCTGCAGTGGGAGTGAAGGCCCAGAAGAAGTCCTCTCGCAGGTAAGCCTTCTCCAAGGTGAAGTGCTGGTAGGTTTTCAGGCTGGTGCTCACCTCTGCAGGAGGGTTCACATGCTCTTTCCGCAGTGCCTGCTTTCCAAAGTCTTTGTCCTTAAGGCACACAAAGCAAAAGGGCAGAAAAGGATCAAGAACTGCTTCCAACCTGGGAGCAAGAGGGTTTCCAGCAACAAGGCAACACATGCAAAAAAATCTCCATTTGCGCTGTACAGAGGGATGGAAATGACTTGGGGAAGGCACCAGATTTATCTAGATCTCCGGACAAATTTTAGAAGCTGGATCCCAGGAGGATGAAAGTTCAGAAGAGGCAGCAAAACCCACAGAAGTGCCATCATTCAGCACTCTGAACTGGCACCAAAAAAAGCTTCCCTGTGCCAAGGGAATTACCTGAAACCCACCCCTGCCCTGGGAGCTTTCAATTCAAACAAAAAACCTTCAAACCCAGGGAAAACACCCCCAGGTGTTGCCCTGCGGGGGGTTTTCAGCTGGTGCTTGGCAATCACAGCCCTGTGTTTTGGGGCCCGAGCACGGCTGCACCAGCTGCCCCGGGCAGGACAGGGGAGGCTGAGCGGGCAAATCCCTCCCGGCCGCTTTAAAACCAGGCTGGATCCTTCTCCAAATAGAAGACCTTATTTACTGCCTGGGAAGCCGTTTCCTTCCAGCCCATTTAGAACATCTGGAGCAAGGGGCCCTTCCTTGGTAAGATGCCTCCTTCCCCTAGAAACCCCCTGGCCGAAGCCCCCTCAGCATCCTGCCCTTGGCTGGGGCACCTAACCCAAGCTCCTGCTAGGGGAGGGAAAGGCCAAGAGAGGGCAGTTTATTAAGTGTTCTTAAAGTGGAAAACAGGAGCAGAGGAGCCACTGTCCCCTCTCCCTGATGGAAATGACCATGGCACAAGATCCAGTACTCGCTTTTACTGTGCTGACACGTGGTAGCTACGTGCAAGCCCAGGGCAAACCCAAAACTTTCCCCAAACCTGTCCACCAAGCCAGTGCCAGGTACCCACTTTCAGCTTCTGGATCTTCCCGGCCAAGGAGGAGTGGGTTCCCACGTGCTGGAAGAGCGAGGGCTTGAAGCGGATCCGCAGGTTTGCCTTCTGCCGGTCGCAGTGCTTCTGCAACGAGAGCGCCGCACGTCAGCCCGCGGTGCCGAGCAGACCCGGGCAAGGCCAAACCCCAGGGAATCATGGAATCATGGAATGCTGAAGGTTGGAAGGGACCTCTAGAGATCATCCAGTCCAACCCCCTGCACACGCAGGGTCACCTAGAGCACGTGGCACAGGACTGCGTCCAAGCGGGTTTTGAAGATCTCCAGAGAAGGAGACTCCACAACCTCTCTGGGCAGCCTGTTCCAGTGCTCTGGCACCCTCACTGTCAATAAATTTTTTCCTTAAGTTCCTGTGGAACTTTAGATGCTGCAGTTTCTGGCTGTTTCCTCTAGTTCTGTTGGTGGCCACCACAAAAAAACAAAGAGGAAAAAGGAGTGATAAACAGCCCTGCCCATCTATCTATACATTAGTATATGTTTAACTTATTTTGGCTTTGATTTGGAAACAGGAGGTTTTTTTAATCCCACTTTGGAGGGATCTCTTCTTGCCTTGCAGCTGGTCACCCACAGGGGTTTGCTGAGCAGCTGGTTCTGTTTTGGTACTTCACAAGTTCAAGTACCAAAGTCCTCCTTGCCAGGCAAGTCTTGGCATCCTCCTGATGAGTAAATCCCCTCTGGGTCTGCTGAGGTAGAGGCAGACAGTGAATCTAGTTTCTTTTGTCCTTGTCTTATCTGGAAAGGTTTTTTTCTTCTTGGGATCTCCAATATCTGAAGTTACAGTAAATTCTGGCACGATTTACAGGCTAAACCAGCAGTTACGGTCTCTTCTCTGAGGGGTTTGAGTGAAGTTTTCAGTTTCTCAGTAGTTTTTGTTAACAAATGTGTGGCACGTGGCACTGTCAAAACTGCTGGGCTATCTTGAGCCCATCCCACCACATGAACCTGGAAATGCAACTCCCATCCGACCAGCCCTTATCGTGGCGACCTTCCTCGGGGTGGAGAGGGACAGGGAGGCAGTGCAGGACACAGGGGAAAAGCACGGAGCACAGGGAGCAGAGAGGGAGCAGAGAGGAAGTCGGATCTAGGGAGTCCTAAGGATCCTAGGAGGTTTTGTCAAGTTAATTTTTTGTGCTCTTCCCAGCTGCATATATTGAGAACAGCCGGGCTTAAGGAGCAGGGGATTTAGCACAAGCATCCTGTTCGGGGATCTCTGAGTGGCCAAGGAGTGACATTTTAAAAAATGCTTCTATCTCTGAGCACGTGAACAAAAACACAGGGTCGAAAATTAGAAGAAGAGGGTCTGTTTCCAAGCAAAGACACCCAGACCCCCAACACCATCTGTTCTCCGACCTCCCATCATGGAGTGACAGCGGCAGAGCCCCCATCCCGGAGCTGTCACCGCTGGACGGGCACAGCGGGAGGAGCGAGGGACACTGAACCCCACGATGACCTGTCCCTGTCACGGCCACGGGGCCAGGAAACTCCAGGCATGTCCCCTGCAAGCTGCAGAGGAGATAATCCCCTAATCCAGCTCCGCTTACATTAGAAAATTAAAACTAGCCCTGCTAATGGGAGAGACCCTCCTCGCTGCCAGCAACAACAGAAGGGACCCCAGAGAGCTCACGCCAGGCCTGCATCTCCCTCTGGGTGGGGAGAGAAAGTGGGAAAAGGAAGGAGCTAAAAGATTTTCCCATTTCTCCTTCTCCACTTTGCTACTTTGGTAAAAGAAGCATTTGCTGGCTCGAGCTAGGAGGGGAATGGCTCAGCTGGTGGTAACAAGGTCATCCTTTCACCCAGCCCTACCCCAGGTAAAGCTAAAATTAGTTAAAAAAGTAAAAGCAGATACTATATCCAGATCAGGCAAAGCACTTACCAAAAGCTCGGGTCAAACAAACTTTCAATCAAAAAGACAAATCCTCCCAGCTACCAATTTGATTCTGCACAGCGGGATTTGCAAGTGAAAGTCATGTTTAAAAGGGCACTGCACAGAGTTAATCATGCAAACAGTGGGGAAAAGGAGCCAGAAAGCCATAGTAAAAGTAGGTTAATTTTTAAGCGGCAATGAATTTAAGAGGTTTGCAGATTCCTCTGGGAAAACTTTGCAGGGAATTGGTCAGGTAGGAGAAGATGAGCTCGCATGGCTGCACAGCAGGATTTGCATTAAATCAGTATTCAAGGTGAAGACTCGGAAGGGGAGGGGGTGCTGATGGCAGCATCAATCCCAGCTTCACCCCCTTGTCTTGCAGCCCCAGCTTTGTCCCTTTGCAGTATGGACCCTGGGGGGCAAAGACAGCCCTGGGGACCCCAGTACCAGGCCCAAAGCACCAGCAGACACAGCACCATGTGTGCGAGGTCTGAGCTGCTGCCACAGCCTCCGTCGGGCCCGGGCCAAAAGGAAACCACATCCTTGCCCCAACGCTGCAGCACCCGAGGGTGCCCTGCTCGCCCTCAACACGTAAATGCAGAATTTATCCTGAGAGTGACCACTCGCTCTGGCATTTGCCACCACAGAATAGTTGTGGCCACGCTACTGGTTCGGACCGCGACGTCTGTTCTAGGCCAGCGGGACGCAGCTGCTCATCCTCTGCCAGGGAGGAGAGGGAACACAACCATTACACGGGTAAATACAATATGTTCAGACAGGGGAATATCTGCTGGTGATCTCATCTTGCGTTTGCCATCACAAACACTCCTCCTCTGCCCTTCCCACACAGTTCAGTCCCTACCGTTGCTGCTCATATCTGACTTCAACACAAGCTCTGTAGGACACAGATATTTTTGTTACTGTTATTTTTTTTTTGCAAGGTTCTGTGCAAACACTGTGCCACAGACACGACAGCAGTGCCTGCACCAGCACATTAAGAAAGGTCCCATTTCACTTCTCCACATCCTACCAGCTAAAGAGAAACTCTAACAAGATCTCCAGGTGTTTGGCTCCGTTTGGGCACGCTATTCAATGGGAAAGGCATGGCAGGCTTGCTCGTGGGTCATCTGAGGTGAGCTCTCCAGGCAGGCTGCATGTATGGCACCCGAGCGCGGTGCCAAAGGTTTATTCTGGGGTTATGGTCAGAGAGCAGGGATTGATTCCAGGCTGGAATCGAAAGCAGCACAGAGGAAGGGGGATGGCTGCTCTCCTCAAGGACTGCAGGAATACCCTGCTAGTGTGGAGCTGCAGAAACAATGCCATCTCTGACAGCTGCAGACTACAGCAGGCTGAACTCCCAGAATTTTTTTTTCACATGGTCCACAAGGATTCCCCACAGCCTGTTCCAGAAAAGCAGCAACACGCAACACTAAGGCAGCTGGCAGCAGAGCTCACTGGAAAGACCTTCCAAGGCCTCTGAAGATGCAGACCAAGCGTATGTTTGCACAAGCACAGAATGTTTCCTTTCATTGGCACTTGTTCACTTACTGCATCCTTCTCAGGGTTGCAGACTTTCACCCAAAGGATGTGATCCAGAAGCCAGTCAATGGGCTTGTCCTTGTAGAACATCAGGATGAACTCCACAATCAAGCTGAGATCCAGCGACTTGAACATCTTTCCTGCAGGCACGGAGAGGGAGAAGAGAGGGCAGCCTTAGCATGGAACAGATAAAGACCAGAGCCAGGAAGAAAAAGAATTACAAGATGAGCCTGGTTAGATATGTCCATCTTTCAACGCAAATGAAGTAATACACAGGTCTGTTTTATGTACCAGCACTGCTGGCACTCTCAGTACAGTTCTGGATTTAATACTCATTATACAAAGAACTGGGGTCTCGCGGGCCACAAGGATAATCAAAAGATCTACATTCTGCCAAGAGCAGTAAGTCTGAAAGGCATTCAGAGGGCTGCAGAGCAGACCACGTCCTGCCCCAAGAACTGGACTTTTTAAGCTGGTCGAGCCAGTGTTCAGAATAACAGATCAAGCTGCTGCTGCAGCCGTGTATTGCTGTTCCCAAAATAGCTCTGTGCTGATGTAAACTTCCTTTTGCACAATGTTAGGCAACTCGCGATCCCAACCAGCCAAAAAAGCTTCTGGTCGCATCTCAGTTATGAGGCTGCTCAGTGGGCCACCAACCTGGTTTATTTTTATTAAAAGTGAGTATCAGCACTGACAGTTGTGACTTTGAGGATCTTTATTTCTTATACATATAAAAGAGTGCAAAAGTAAGGGAGAATCAAGTCCAAATATTTTACCATCTCAGGAGGACAACTTGTTGGACCAAGAGCGAAACTGCTTACAAGAACTAGCAAGTGTTTAATGCCTGTGCTTGTTGGGACAGGAGTGAAAAAGGGACAAGGTTACCAATAAACCCGAGCTGAGAAAACTCCAGGATCATCCACTCCTCGGAGGGCTGCTGCAGGGCGAAGTTCTTCATGGTACTGAGATAGTTGGGTTTGGCCACGATATCATCCTCCAGCTGCAAGAGGAAAGGACATCAGTGCCAATGATACACCCAGATCCCCTTCATAGTGTCTCTGCAGAGGAATCAGGCAGGGACCAGAGGCAAGGGCTGGCAGAGACCTAGTTTACTCTGGAAGATGCACCAAGCTGGTTCTTCTCACCAAAGCCAACGGCTAAACGACTCCCGACCTCCTGCCCTTCCTGCAACTCCAGACCACGCTACATCTCCAGTATCTATTCCCATCACCATGAGGGAAAGACTCCTTCCCCATGGCTGCAGGAAGCACCCGTTGGAAGAGACTCTGCTGCAGCAATTGCCCCAGAGGTGCCTCCGGAAGGATTCATCCCTCCGCACCACGTGCCAACCAGGGCTTCCAGGCAGCCCACTTTGTTCCTGCAGGAAGCAAGGGCCAGGCAGGGACCTCCCAGCAAGCTCAGCCCAACCAGGCAAGGGAATCTAGGCCACCCAGAAGCACAAGAAAAAGTGGAAGATTATGCATTAACAAAAAAGCAATTATATAATTCAGAGATGCATAAAGAGCAGCTAGTCAGAGGAAGGCAGCATGGCCAGACACAAAGGCAGCTTTCAGCCCTAGCTTACAGGACTGATGCCCTCTTTGCCCTCTGTGAGGCTCCTGCATAAACCCAGCTGCCCTGCGCGCCCAGGCCCAAACCTACCTGCACGTAGTAAATGCCTTTGGACTGGGCGTACATCATTAAAAAGCAGTAGTCCAGGTTCTGCTTAGTCCTCCACCTGCGGCAGAGAAACGTGGTGAGCGCGCCGGGTGCTGGATTTAAATAGGAAACGTGATCCAGCTCGCGGAGAAGCTGATGGCAAATGGCATCTCCCTTCTGATGTCTAGCTGACTGGCTTGGAATTGCTGGAAAGCACTGGGACTTGCATAGGGAAGAGCCTTGGGGTGAAGTCCCAGCTCTGGGGCTGGACATGCCCCCACCACAGCCGCCCAGCTCCATCGGGAAGCAGGTTTAGAGGGTGGATGTGTAAAGGAGCTTTCCCTCTTCGTGCTCAGAAGGGAAATCCCTGCAGTCATTTCATGCAGGGTCTGTGTGTTTTGAAGTTGAGTCTCACCTGACTCTTTCCTTGGGGTCCCCGAAAGATTCCCGCAGGTGGGAGAAATCCGGGTAGAAATGTGGAGATGGGGAAATCACCTCCAGGAGCCCCGAGTGGATTTCCCTGGGGAACCTGTGGGAGAAAGGCAGTGGGAAACACAGGCCGAGGAACCACGGCGTGGACCAAGCCGGGGGAACGCGGAGCCACAGAGCCAGGACAGCTCCCAGGACAGCCGGGATAAAGGGCAGCGGGAGCAGCCCGGCCAAAGCGGAAAAACTGAGAAAGCAGCTGGCTTCCCTGCTGCCCACACATCCCACAGACGGGCCTCTGTTATTTACTGCGCTTGGAAAAAAACGCGGGTCCGCTTTAAAGAAAAGCTCTAAGCCCCGCGTACTTTCTGCGGGATTAAATGGACTTGCAGACTGGTACGACAAAAAAAAAAGAAAAAAAAAAAGACTTGCTGGCTTTACAGGCATTTACAGATTTTCCGCATACACCAGTAATTAAAAGCCATTTTGTAGAGATGAAGTTACGCATCTCTGATGAGTTATTTAAAACTCCGCACGGTGCCACGGTTAGGACAGCCGCAGGGATCCTACCTGTTCCCTTTATGTTGATAACAACTCCATATAGTTTCCCTGTCACACAGTTAAGAACCTTCTAAAGAGTCAAACTTAAATTAAAAAAAAAAAAAAAAAGAAAAGCCCTCTCTCAGCTGAAAAATTTGTATGTACACAAGTCCTGCAAGCAATACCCGGAGATTACTGTAAGTGCAAGAGATAAGCGGCAAAACCAGTTATTTTTACTCTGCCCTTTCGCAGAGCATCTGGTGTAAGGTTGATTTCCTGTGTTTGTCCAGAATCGAGGGAAACAAAGCAGTGAGAATGACAAAAACTGGTCATTATTATTTTTTTTCCCCTTCCTTCCTGCTTTCTTGGATTACGTAAAATTTCCAGCTAACGTTTTTGACCCTTCCCCTCCCTGGGCAGCAGGGAAGCAGAAGCTTCTCCCAGGGATGCCAAGATATGCAGGGAGGCAGCAACCGCTTCCCGGCGCTGCAACATGAGCCCGGGGCCGTGTCCCTGCATCCCCTCCATTCAATTTGGGCAGAAAAAAAACACAATTTAAAGTGAATTTGGTGGGGAGGATGGGGGAGGAAAGCCTGGGCGGGGGGAGCCTGGGGGACAGCAAGAAATAAAATCGTGAAGTCAGTTAAAGTTTGAGGCCTTTCCGCGACAGCGCTGGATGATTTCATGGGGATACACACACGAGCAGCCCGTTATCCGCCGACGGGAGCGTTTTCCTGGCAGCGGCAGGCGCGGGGCGGCCGCCGGCTCGCGCGCCGCAAGATGGAGGGCCGGGCCTTCCCGG
>NW_010584080.1:0-10272 GCF_000705375.1 Tinamus guttatus | reverse complement strand
CGTTGTCAACCATCCACCATGGGCTGCTCCACAGGAGAAGCAACGGCAGCAAACGCAGCGCTGCAGCAGCCCCTGGGACACGAACGGGAGCTACCGGGCGAGAAAAAATGCAGCCAGCGGCGAGGACAAGGGGAAAATCAAACAGGCTGGAGCAGGAAGAAAAAAATGGAATCTGGGTTTTCAAGTGAAATAAGCCAGTGATGTCGGGCTGTGCTTATCAGCCTGTCCAGTTGCTCTGACTCGGCAGAGCAGGTAGAGGGCTGCACTGAAGGCAGGAACAATTGCCAGGATTACTGCAAATCTAAATAATCCATCTTCTCGCAACGCCAGAGGACAGAAAGAGCAAAACAAAATGGCATGACCGTGTGCGTTAAATACATGCAGGCCCCGAGCAGCCCCCTGGGAGCTGCGCACGGAAAGGAGTGCAGAACAGGCAGAAACTGGGAGCAGCCAGGGAAAAGCCAGGCCAGGATTCAAGAGCAGAGAGAACAACACACCAAGCAGCAAAAATACAACAGAGAAGCGGAGAAGCATGTATTTTCTCTCTACTGAAGCCATTCCCTGGCCTTGCTACATGCACAGACGTAAACCAGCAGACGAATGGGGACGTGCTTACAAGTTTTTGATATTTTCTGCCACTCCAGTTGTGTACTGGGCGTCTGTCTGAAAACAGAAGTTAAACAGGGTTAGATGGCTCGGTCTGAGCCGGCCCCAGCTCGCCGCAGAAATCACCTTGCAGCTGTGCCGGGTGTCTCCGCTCCTCCTGCTCCAGCCAGCTCCCCATCCCGACAGTCTCTTAGCAGCTCCCCCTCTTTGGCCAATATTAATCTAAAACTTCACAGGGCAAAATGCATAAGGGCTATTGCGAGACCCGTCCCCACGTGTCCTCCTGGCATTTCTCTCTCTGCCAGGGATGTTCATTTGCCTGAAGCGTTAACTTCTTTTTTTCCCCTTCTATACACATTGGCTCTTGTCCAAATGATACTCTTGGCAGAAAAGGATTTCCACCCCTTCTGTGAAGAAAGAGGGGTCTATTTATAAGCATTTACATTTCAGGTTCATTTCAACACAACGGTTCGTCCCTGCAACCAACCTGGCAACCTGTTATGGCTCAGAGGCAAAGGTTAGCAACACAGCACAGCACTATTTATAGGAGGGATAAACACACCCAGGGACTGGCACGGGCCTGGAAACACTTTCACAGTGACTGGGACAACAAAATCCCTAAATAAAGGCCAGGAGATCCAGGAGCAAAACGACGCTTGCTGCCTGGTGGCTGCCCTGCTGTGGACAGTCCTATCGATCATGCATGTACTCGAGTGCACACGTGAAGTGCAATTTCAACTAGAAAAAAATAGTCAAATTAAACCAAACACAAGAGAGAGTTTTGCTCAAGCAGCTTCAGGTCCCCCATGCTTTGACTTAGTGGCTGTGTGAACAGACAGCAAACTTGTCCTCGAAGGCACACGGTGGCCTGGAGGAAGCCTTGTCCCAGCAGGCAGCACCCAGTCCACGCTCTCCGGGAGCGCTCGGAGCTGCACCTTTTCTTGCCCAAAAAGCACACTTTCCCCTTGGATGTCAATAGAAGCCAGAGATCCCAAATGCTACTCAAATTACTGGCAAACAGGCAGCAAAACCAGGCATTATCTGTGTTCTGTTCCCTTTGACATGCCACTGAGGTTTATCTTTCTCGACGGATTTCCGGAAATTAAGACAAATGCATTTCAGGCTCAAGAAAATAATCCTGAGGGAAAAGTCATGGAGAAAAATAACCATATAAACCCATAGATAAAAGCAGCTCTGGTGGATTAATGTATTCAAGGCTCTTTAGCCCCTGGATTCAGCAACTGATTCTGGGCTCCAGATACAGCCACAAAGCAGCATATTAGTCCCAGCCCCAAATAAGTGTGCGGTGGTGCTTGGAGGGGCTTGGTGCTGTTTTACAGGTAGGGCTGAGAAACAACGTTCCTGCTGGAGGGCTTTGGATAACTTGCAGAGACTGGGAAGCGGAGTCCCACCAGCATCAACAGCCTCTCGAGCATCCCGCAAGCAGCAGCACGATTTGCACCGAGAGAGGAGCACAGCAGCCACGTGGGCAGCCGCTAACGTGGCTCCTTTTCCTGACCTCCATGGCCCAGGCGTGGTGTCATTTTGGGCAGGATGCGGCTAACGATCCCGGTCGGACAGCAGCCCAAGGCCGGGCTTATCTGCCCCACAAGCAGTGGCCGTGACCTCGGGACACGCAGGCGTCCTGTTTGGGACCAAGTGCGGCAGGTTGGGCTGCGGGATGCGGGATGAAGGGGCGCAGCTCGGCCTTACCTCAGCGATGAGGACGACGATGACGGAGTCCTCCTTCTCCTGCTGCGTGAGCTCCGAGATGAGGGAGTTGAGGGTATCTGTAAGGTAGGAATGCACCTCCCGCTTCACGCTGGGGATTCCCATCACAACGGACACTGCTCGGAGCCAAGAGAGGGTTTCAGAGGCCGGGGGTGCAGAGAGAGGACGTTTCGCTCTGTCCCCCGTGACCGCCTTGTGGTTTACCTGCTTGTTGCCATGCTCCATCATTAAAAACTGACAGTGATCAATATGTTAGTGAGTGCCTGGACTACAAGGGTTCCCTTATTCCTGTCCCATGGCCCTAGTGCCAACCAGCAGCACCCCCAGCACTCCAGGCTTGATGGGCACGTCAAGGGCACCAGGAACCCACTGCTCACATAGGGTCGGGTGGTAACTTCAAGACCAACATTGTTCTCCAAATCCCTCCCGTGGACATAGGCATCTCGGGTCAGGAGGGATAAATTGGCTGTTGGGTTTTTTTTGCAATTTGGGGGTGGGAGGATCTTCTAGTAACCAAAGTCCTGCTCCAGGCGGCCTGGTCTCCTCAAGCCGGTTAAGATCTCCATGAAACGCACTGCAAACTGTGCTCTTATCTGAACCACCTTCCAGGTAAAATCTAGAGCACTCTGGAAACGGAAAGCAGCACAAAACACCGGACAGCAGCATCAAGAACATTTTAGTGCTGGTCCAAAGCAGAGAGAGCATGCCCCCACACACCACAGGCACCACATGGCTTCTCCACCCCATGTGCACCGCAACAAGGAAGCTCGCATGAAGCATGCAGCCGTTCCTCCGGTCCCGCTCAGCACCACGCACCGGCCAGGCCCGGAGGAACGGGGCACCAAGGCACCAAGTGAGAGCAAGAGCACCAGAAGCAGCACTAATTCCCATTTACCTCCAGTGCGCCCCTGTCCTACATGCACGGCTGGCTGCAGACTGTTCTCCTTTGACAGCAAATGTGGCAAATGATGGAAGATGGTGGGAAGGTGCAGCACATTCTTGTTGGTGATATTCCACAGTTTTAACTTGGTTTCGTCTTAAAAAGGAAAAGGGAATCAATATGCAAGGAACGGTATGTAGGAAGAGATTGCAAGGCAAGAGCCTTTCTAGAGAAGTGTGGCCGCCCGAGACTACTGCCGGGTTATAAAACAAAATCAGGCCAACCTTTAACATGCTATCACAAACCCAATTAAAGTCCAGGGGGAGCCATGAGGGCCTTAAAGAAGTCCCAAAATATTTGGGAAGGAGGGGGGAGAATGAAGATCAAATGAAGATCAAATCTGATCTTTCTGTAGAGATACATCTTTCTTCAGCTGAGCAACTTAAAAGTGAATAAATAAATAAATAAATTGGCAAAAGGTGCTCAGCCAGCCTAGCTCCTTCCTCCCCCCTCTCCTCAGATATCCATTTTCCATATGGATTCAGTACAGCCATAGGAAATGGCATGTATGACTTGCAAGAAAAAAAAAAAAAGCTTGTAAGCAAGCAAGTTAGCAAATATCATCTGCAGAGGCAAATCTCAGTGCTTGATGATGCAGACGCACCGCTAGTTCCACTGGAGTTTAAGAGTTTCCAAGCCCGTTGAATTAAATAACAACTAAAAAACCCTTTTGCTTGCACCAGGGGAGAGAAAAGCACCGTCCGGTCTGCGCCCTAGGCACCCCTCGCTACCTCCTCACTAGTAACAGCCTCAAAACAGCCCGAGCCCCTCAACGTCTCTGTCACTCACCAGATAAGCTGCTCCAGGTGCGGTTGATATCCCGCAGCGCCTGCTTCTCCGAGATGGCCCTCTTGATCTCCTCCAGGACCAGGTTGAGCTCCTTGGAGCGCTTGAGGCTCTCCTGCTCCGCGGCGTGCAGGCGGTCGCGGAGCGCCAGGAACTCCCGCTGGTAGATGTCCACCACGTCACCTGCCGACGCAAAGCCAGAGGTGCTGCTTCTGCTCCTTCCTCCTCGTCGGGAGGAGTCTCAAGCCACAGGAGAGAGGCTCGTGGTTCGTATGTCCTCCTGTAAAATGCTCCTGCATTTCACGCAACGGGCTCTGCTAGCTCGTTACGATGAGCAACCCCGAAAGCAACGGCCCTTTCACTGGGGAATGTGCATCTTGCTCACGCGAGCGTATTGACACCAAATGCTCCAGCAGTCTCCAGTCTGAGGGCAGCTTTGCTTGCAAAACTATAATTAAAACTCTACTTCCATTTTTCTCGTAGGTTTCCAGGTCATGCAGAAATACGACTTGGTTTATGTACCTATACATATATATATGCATGAATGTATGTATGTAAGTAAGACATGGGGGCAAAAATAAAGCAAAGTGACATATTGAGAGGAGGGGATTGGGCTAAGGCATTAGCTTTAAGTGCAATATTCTGATCCCTCTCCTGCGTGTGAGGCGCCGACCACCTCAGCAAGCAGCTGGAGCCGAGTGAAGAACTGAGAGTGCTGCTGTTGGACCTGTTCAAACCACGCTCCATTAAGGAACACACGTATTTTTAATTGCCTTGCTACCTGCTTGAGCTCTGCTGGGGTGCACGAGTTGAGGAGCACATGTCTAAGAGCACTCGAGTGAGAAACACCGGCGACGGGCGCGCAGAGCCCGTACGTGCTGCGCTCACGGCCCCGCTGCCGAGGCCAGAGCAGACACGGCACAAATCCCAGCACCCGGCCCCACGCCGAAGCCGAGGGACCCTCCGGCACGGCTTCGGCAGAGCCTCCTAAATAGATTTCAAAGCCAAAGCTTATTACACTAATCCAATCCCTCTGCAACAGGGCAGAGGGAAGAACATTGCACGGCAATTCCTGCAACAAGCTGCTTGCATTTACGGAGATAGGAGTGCTTGCATATGCACCTTAAGGTTGCATCGTAAATATAATGCCTAAACTAGAGCAATAAAGACTTTTTATTCCAAAGCAACACAGCATCAGCATGCCTTTTTTAAGCACTAAAACTGTTCAGAGCCTTCAGCCGTAACTAACTATACAATAGCTGGGAGCGGACTCAGTCAGTTATGAACTTCCTGTGCCATTTCTTCCCCCATTACTAACAAACTCTGCGAACTCAGGGAAAAAAATGCACTTTTATCTCTGGTCACTCATGTGTTCACGCCGAGCACAAGGCTGCGCCTCTCAGGACCATGCTCAAAGAGCGCTTATCCACCGAATTTTAAGACCCATAGCCCGAACACGGCCACGATGTCAGCCTCCAAACAGCACCAAGGTGGTAAAAGGTCAGGAGACACTCAAGTTTTAAAAGCTGGGGCGGTTGGAAGCTGCCACTTGGGTGCTGGAAGGATCAACCACAGCACAAAAGAAAAGCTTCACTGAACTCATCGTGTTTAGGACGTTTACTTTGCTGTTGGGGTGCTAAATTGAGGTTCTCATCGACTTTGGGGGAATCAGAAGGGCTCAGCAGGTCCCCAAGAAGTCCAGAACTACTGTGTTGGGGCTTCCAGACAGGGCTAAATGTAAGTTAGAGCCACCGAAAAAAAAAAAAAGACATCTTGACTGCAACTAAGAGTTTCTATTTTTGGGTCCATAAAGCTAAAAAAAAAAAGAAGAGGGAGGGATTGAAGATCAAGCATCTTCAACCCAAAGCAGGGGGTCCCAAGACAACACCACTTCCAAGGCAAGTGCTCTTCAATACTCTTGCCCAGCACAAGTTTTCCCCGTGGGGTCTCTTCCCCCAGCCAGGAGGTTCTGAAGGATTCTCTGCGTTAGACCCCGGGAAACCCTCGCACGGGGGTCACCTCCAGCCCTTAGGTATTTCTTCCCGATTCCCTGCAGCACGGTGGGGAGCGGAGGAAGCTGCAGCGGGGCCGTCACGCTGCCTCTCTGACAAGCCGCCCGTTGGGCGTCCTCCAAAGAAAGCAAAGACCAGGCGCTCGCAGCGCCGGCCCTTCCTTTTTCCTGCCTGACATTTCTCACTTTCTGCTCACAGAGAGGATGGAAATTATCTTAAAAATGCTGGAAACAAAACACAGCCAACCCTGCAAGTGGCCTTGGGAATTTGCTGGAGGAGATCGTATGTCCAACGCATTCCAGATGCACCTGATCTTCACCTGATGGTACCTCCCCCTCAATCACAAGAATGCACCTTTTAGCTTCAAAATAGTCAAGCTTATACTTTTTACTACTTAAATCTTCTCATGCAAATAAGCTACACCCGTGAACACCAGCAAGGAGCAAATCCCTCCCTGTTTTTCCACGGAGCAGTGGAGGGATCCGTATTTGCAGGATGCTCGAACCGCTTGGCGCCGGGTGCACCGGGCATGGACGCTATGGACCCAAACCGCAGCTCCGGGCCGGCATCCGAGCGCATCCCTGGAGCAGGGCGAAGGCAACGCTTGGCGCTTAATGGCTTTTACTCCGGAGCGCTGCCCTTGCTTTGTGTCAGCTGGAGAAGGGAAAAGGCTCCTTAATTAAAATTTCGGGGAATGGAAAAGGTGGCCGTGCCCGCTGGAACGCTCCGGGGCAAAACCCAAGCCAGGCAGCAGGTTTCCCGCGCGCCGCCAGCAGCGCCGCTGGGGAGAAGCTGGCCCCCATCTCCAGAAGTGTTTTTGGATGCCGAGGTGATTTGCTGCTGGTGGAGCTGAACGCATTTTTCAGCTCGTGTCAGCTCAGCGCAGACCCTCTGCTTCGCTTTCAAAGCAGCAAGATTCTCCCCCTACGTATTTATTACATTCCTTCCGAGCGCAAAGATTATAGAGCTCTTAAAATATCCCAAGACTCAAGTGTTCTAGGACAGAAGCTCCTAGCCTATTAAAAAAAGGCTCCTCGTACTTTGTGGTTTACTTTTCCTGGAGAGATAACGCATCGCTTTGGGCTTAAAATATACCGGTTTAATGAAGATGGAAAGTCAGTGTGACGTGTCGGTTCGCAGGACAGAGCTGGGATACCAAAACCCTCCCAGACCTGGGCACAAAGTATTTGGAAGCGAAACGGTGCTTATCCCAAATCCTATCGACTCCTTGCTGCCTCTAATATTGGCACTCAGCGGGATTTCAACAGCAGTGCCTGGAAACCTGCTCTCCTCAAGGGGAAAAGCTGCTTTCGGGCAACTTTGCGCAGCCCGACAGGGCCACACTGCTGCCCGAGGCGCTGTGGGGACCCGGATGCCAACAGATGCCATCAGCCACGGCCACCCCAGGGGCGCCAGCGGGGCCAGGGGTCTCCTGGTCTTACTTTTAGTTTTCTTTTGTGTTTTCCCATTCTTTCTTCAGCATCCTGGACACCGAAGAGCACCCGGACACGGCTTAGAGAGGTCCGAGACGCTGCCCGCGACGCTTCCCCGCGTTGCAATCCCCGTTTGGCTGCAAGGCGACACAGTTCATGAAAAGCGTTTCTCCATGGTGGACAATTCGGTGGCTTTGCTCTTATTTAAGTGGCTATTTGGTGAAAAAAAAGTGTCTGCTAGCAGAGGGAAGGGCTGGGGCGCTCTGTTAACCCAACCTGATTCCGAAAGAGCTTCCAGGCATGAAACCAGATGAAAATCCCACCTTGAAGTCTTTCAGGGTCATTCCCATACCTATTTGTCAGAAATTTTATAATCCTGTGTTCTGTATTAGTCTTTCAAATCGCACTGCAGCCTCCCAGGGAGCCCTTGTGCATTTTAAATACATCCATATTTCAGGACCAATTAGTTTGGGGTTTGTTCTTTGAAGATAACCTCTCCCGGCAGAGCAGACCGATGGCCAAAGTCAGAGCTTTCCCTCCCTGCTCACGAGCAAATGCAAAGGCTTTTGCTGCCTGGATTTGCCTCTCATTAGGAAGAGCTTCGAGAGACTTTGTTTAACAAAACTAAAAACCGTGCCCAAACCTCTAAACTATTTATCTTTATAAAATCTTGGCTGACAAAGAGCAACTGCGAATTTTGACCCATGCGTTGCAAGTGTGGGAGTCAACACGAACCTACTGGTTTCCAGCGCTGAAACAGCTGAAAGAAAATTAAGTTCCTGATGCCAAACGGAGAGCAGAAAGTTAAATGTCCTACATTAAAGTTTTCCTAGCAGACTCTCTGCTTTATTTTAAACACACCTAATTAATAACCATGGCACCGACGAGACTCTTGGAGTCAGATTATCGTTAGTGATTTTATGTTGTGATACTTAATGATTTATACAGCCCTGGTGGGGCTTGCATGTGTTACGCTCTAGATTGCCCTGATGGAATTACAACATTAATTAGATATTTTGCTAACGTAATTTCTCGAGACCATTAAAATGTATATAAGAAGCTACCGTGCCGCATCGGTGAATCAAATGTGGCTACCCAAAATACCTCCAAAACAACAAAAAAAATCACTGCCCTTTCCACGTAGGGTAAAGACTGAACAAGTCTCTCTCCCCTGAAGCAAAGCCTGAAGAAACGAGCCGGGCTCTCATGAGCAGGATCAGATCAGACCGCTTCGTGAGCCAGCAGATGGTTTCTTCCAGTTCCAGATTCATATTTTAAAATCACAGACTTTGACAGCAGGTTTTATAAACTAGCACCGGGTTTTGCAAAAGAAACGGTTTCCATTTTTTCTGGGGCTTTATCTACCTGTTGAAGGGATTTAGCGTGACATTTCGCATGTCCACAGAGCAGTTAAGGAGAAGGGAGGGAGGAGGCCGAATATTTCCATCGATCAGAAGGGAAACAACACAGTATTAAGCAGTCAATTTTCATCATAGCAAAAGGTTAACTACCAAGAGAAAGCCCGAAGGTTTTGTATTAAAACGAGTGTCTGATAGATTTATTAAGGAGATGGAGATGAATTCGTGGCGGAGCCAAATCCGGCAATGGCGCAGAGACAAGTTAGTGCAAACCAGAAACAAACCCAATGACCAGACAAAAAGGCAAATTAATGTCAGTGCTGATGGATGCAAATCGATGGGGGTAATCAAGCCATTTCTTGCACGGTTCTTAATTAAGGACATTAACCAGGACGGAGAGAAGAGCCTCTGGTGAAGGCTGCAGCTCTGCAGGTAGCAGGACGGCGGGGGAGACGAGCACGGTGCTCCATGGGCACCACGGAGAACGGGAGGATCATAACGTTATTAAAATGATTCAGCCTCATCCAAGAGCAGTTCCCACCTCATCTGCAAACCAGCCTTATTGCAGACTTAAAAGGGGCTTGAGAAGAGGGTGGTGCAAATGATCAAAGGAGAAGCAGCCCCGCTCCGCGAGGAAGGGGGGAAGCGAGATCACTCATTTAGGATGGGCAAAATAATGGGGCCGGTGATGAAAAGCGTGTAAAATGGAGTGATATAATGAAAATATAGCACAGGCTTCCGTTTGCCTTGTCTCCAGAAATGGAGTAAGCGACCAGCCATTTAAAAACGCTGTTAATTTGAAACTGATAAAAGGAAATGTGTCACATGGAAAGAAAAGCGTATTATTTCCACTGCCAAGGAAAAATGCTGCAACTAGGAATTTAAACTGGAGATGTGGGGCTATTTCAAGCACGGAGGCCCCAAGCAATGGGCCTGAGAGCTCCAGATGGGGAGATAAGTCACCTCCCCAGGGAGCCCCTTGGCCCAGGTGAGGCTCCGTCCGCCCTCCCGGGCACCTTTTCATTGCTGTTTGGGATAAAGCCCCAAATCTCTCCGTCTCCCCTCCTGCAACACAACTTCATCAGGAACACTGCAGCTTTCCTTCACCAAAGCAAAGCTAATTCATTAGCAATCTAATTATTTACCTGTGTAGCGTAAATCCAGATTTCTAAGAGTTTGCTCTCACATTGAAAGCAAAGGCTTGTTCTCATTTTTTTTTGTTATACCCTTTATTGGATTGGGGAATAAAAATATGCTGAAAGTGAACAAAATATAACATTACAGAAACCACGGGCCATTAAACTTTGAAATAATTGCTGCTCTGAGGGATTTTTAAGGGTACATCGCACATGTGGGTACAGAATTTAACCCAAAGGGTTATTTCCTCTCTATTATTTCCTCCGGCG
>NW_010584075.1:457442-483511 GCF_000705375.1 Tinamus guttatus | reverse complement strand
TTTGCTCAAAGCGTTATGGATTGCTGTTGAAAGAGTCCTGGAAAGAAGGTCCAATATAAACTTCTGCTGCAGAGTAAGTAGGGAGGAGCACACAGGATAGTTTGTGTACCACTTTCCAGGTAAGGAAATCAGTCATACTACTAAGTCTACCTTCCTTTTGATCTTCCTTTCAGTTCTGCTAGCTAGAAGAAATGCCCCATCCTGCGTTACCTTCAGCCCTTTGGAGATGCTGTTGGGGACATCCTGACACCAGAACACCAAAACTACTTCAGTCAATGCTCCCACACAAAGGAAGCAAGCAGGATTGTCTTCCTCACCATGTTCTCTAAAATACTTGGCTATAACCTGCCCAAGATGCTGTTTTCAGATTAGGAATGCAGTTTAAGAAACATGTTTATTTTAATTATGGTTCTTACTCCTAGGCAGACTGAAAGTAATGCAGCTTTTGGGGGGGTGAGTCTAATGACTGCAGCGAGCCCCGTCATTTACATATGGCTAAGTATAGGTGTTCTGGTGGAATCCAGAAAAAAAATCACATCAATTACAGAATTTTAAGATCTCCTTAGTGCATTCTGCCAAAATGATCACATTATGGACTGCAAGAGTACTATTAAGCAGGGCTAACAGGTATTTTCCATCGTATAAAGTTATTTAGAGGCATCTGTGTTATGTTCAGCTCTTCCTCCTCTCCCTCTCCATCTCTTATTGATTTAAAAAAAAAACAGTAAATAATCATTTTGCCATGCAAGCTGCAGTATTATTTTTCCTTTGTATTGTTCTGAAAAGGGATTATTTTTTTAAACTTCCAGTACAGGGAGCCCAGTGTTAATATGTAAGCCATGGGACTTAAAACCATGTAAAGACGAAGGCAAGTGCTGTGGCGGCATTTTTGACACCACGTGAAAATGTGTTGGTGCTGAATTCCAAATTCACAAGCAGACCAATATCACAGGCCTAAACCGAGCTGCCTTCCTTAGGGGAGTGCGAATCAGCCCGTGGTTTGAACACTGCTTAAGAGATGAGGGACAACAAAGTGAGGGGGGATGAAATACGAAGCAAGTGGGTTGTGGTGCTCAAGCAAAAGGAAAGATGTGAGCAGCAGGCCTGTTCCCCACCCCTGGGCTCCTCCTTCCCCACTGTTAGGCTTAGGGGCTAAAGGGCAGCGATGGCTCTCCCAAGACTCCCTCTATTCCGGCCCTGGTGTCTCCCTCCTAACGCTCCTGTTGCCACAATCTGGCCCTCTATTTCAGCTCGTCCTCTGCCACTCGCTATGAGTCATGTATGACGCATCGCCAGCAATGTTTCCATACATAGCTGTAACAAAATATTTAAATCTGATCAAATAATATGAAATAATTCTACTTCCATATCCCTTAATAGACAAATATTACATGCTCAGATTGGTTGACACAGAGAGTAAGGACAGCATTAGAACTCTGCCTAACGGATTTAACACAAAAAACTAACCTAAACAATAATTATTTATTAGTAATAATTAATATTTATTTATTTATTTATTTATTAATAATTATTTATTGTTTAGGCTATTTTTTCTTTTTTGGGGGTTAATTCTTTTAGTATGATTTAAAGTTAAATTACTGCAGAGGGAAGAAGATGTATTCTCTCAGTCAAAATTCTAAAGTTTCACAATGTGTTTTGCACTCAGTATCTCTTGGATAAGTGGATTATCATTAATTAAAACAAATACAATAATTCTGACGTGTAGGTGGTGGGCAAGAAATAGGGGTTATTTAATATCATGTCGTGGGCAGTAATTCAAAATCCATTCGGTCATTGAATAGTGCAATGGTGTAAACAAATATGAAAGTCTTATCAAAGTCATTTACTTAAAATCCTACCATACTTAAAATCATCTAGAAAGAGAGAATATTATATATGCACACACACATAAATATCTATACACACACATATAAAAAAGGACACAGAAAAAAGCTAATTCTACACTATCAATCTGTACTTCCTCTTGGTTTCTTTAAATGAAAAGCTTGAGTGATGTAGCTAATAAAACAGTACACAATCTAATATGATATAGGGAAAAAAATTTTTTTAGGACCTAATCAGTTTACATTTTGGCAGAATTGGGTCTGCTCAAAAATATTAGACTTAAATCCAGTGATTAAGCCTTCTGAATGCCCCCTCCTTTTTCATTTTTTAAGAATATTATTAAATTAGATACATGTTTGAATATATGGCTGATTTGCAGGGACATCAGTTTTGAAGCGCTAGTTGCTAAAACAACTTACTGTAATTCTTTCCTGAAGATGGCATTTTATTATTATTATTATTATTTTATATTGAGTTTTTTTCTTTTCTGCATGATCTTAAAAAAGCCTGCACTTAAACATGATGGACAAATGGCCAGGAAAACGAAGACCAAATGTTAGTGGAAGCCTCTGTGGAAAACACATTTCTAGTGCTGGATAGCCTCTAATTACCGCCCAGGGAAATGCACAATAAAGACCTCTTTTCAATCTTTCAGCTGTTCATACTTGTTTCTAACTGTCCCCTTTGCCTGTGGAATTGTTCCTTAATAGAGTTTAGTTTCACCATTAACAGTTTGATTCGAAAAGTAAAATGGATTCAAGTTGCAGAGGAAAGACTATTTAAATTTGTATGTAGCCACTCTTCCACTCAAGGTCTGCTGCTGTTTTTTCCCTCTTGATGCCACAAACTTCCCCATACAAAGATGTTTTTAAGAAGTTTTGTTTGGGAACTATTTTTTTAAATAGAACTGAAGACAGTGTCTCATTTTTTGCTTACAATTTTGTGACAGCAACGCATTCAAAGCACAACTAACTGTCGATTAAATGATAGAGTTTAGACATCTGATCGTCTGATTTCTGTGTGCAGTCAGGTAGCTAACTCAAAATCCTAAAATCCTGCAGCTTGTTACTGCATTGAATTTCAGGAACAAAAGTTTGGATTGTCCTAAACTTTTTTTTTCTGTCTCTTTCAGTTCTTTCTTCTCCTCCTCCTCCTCTTTTAATAACAGAAATATGAGGAAAAACAACAAGACGGGGGGAAAAAAAAAACAAAGGCTCAAAGAGCTTGTTCTGTTTCTTGGGCTCTTCTGGACACAGACCATTCAAGGGAGAAGGGAAATATCTACCTCACAAGTAGACCTATCATAAATCAATTTTTAATTTTACTGGGAGGGTTATGGCAATTGGATAAACACTTGCTGCCAGCCTCCCTTGCACATTGTTCTTTGAACAGGCTGGGACCCAAACGCAGGCAGGTGTGGGAGCCCTCCCTCGCGTGGCCGGTATGCAGGGGGCGAACGCGCCGCGGCCTTCGCAGGGCAGGACGGACTCGGAAGACGTGAGGTGCAGGATCTCACCAGAGGGGAAGGACCGGAGCGAAATGCAAACGAATAATCCTCGGATATTTTCTTCCCAGTCTGAAGCAGCTCTGGAACGTACAATCATTTTTCTTGCTTCCCTGCCTTTAAATATACACATCCCATACTCCTAGTTCAATTTCTAAACCACTATAGGTATTGGAGAACAATTAACATGTGATTTGCATTTTTTTTTTTTTTGTGCCTGTGGTTTTGGTAAGTCTTCCAAACCTAATGACGGTTCTTTTGGCCAGCAACATAAATGCTGTAATCACACAATTATTGTGCTGGGAACAGTTTAATTCAGCATTTTGTTCTCAACCACAGAACAATTACTCAACAATTTTGGTTAACCATACTAGCTCACTGCCTGGAGAGGAAGCAGAATATTCACAGGGTCTATTGTCCTACATAAAGGCAGCCAGTAGATGCTTATCTATTACAACTTTTCAGCAACACTTTGCTCTTTGGGGTACTTTTACATACTCCTAGTTAATGAAAATAAATTACTAGCAGTGGATTTTATTTTTATTGGTTTATTCATCTCTATCTGTTGAATGATTTTAATTGTGCGTTTGCATAGTAAAGGAGAAGGTGGATACGATGTGTCTGGAAGACAGGGATATAACAGAGCACTGCAAAAGCCTCTGAAAATACTACAACAATGCTATCCATCAGCTCTATTCTAAGCACGGACCACGGCCACTCGGGGTTAGTTTTGTTCCTAAACCATCTATTTCTCTCAAGCAGTAAAGAAGGGCAGCTTTTGCGCAACTGATTTAATCCCACCACCTTTTATCCCGAGACCTCTCAGTACAACGTTTCCATCCACAGTGCAGTCCGTAGGGCTGCGTGGTGGGTGGGTGCAAGCGAAGATCAGGGGCCTCCTGCTCAGGCTCTCAAAGCCGCAGTTTTAGATCATGCGAGTACGGGACAGCCCCAGCCCCTACATAAAGGTGAGAACTGATGAACCACTTGGCTCTGGCCGTGTCACGAGACATCACAGCACTTAATTCCCCTGAGCAGCAGTCAGGAGAGAGCAGCGTCTCCAGCAGCCACCCCCTCCCCAAGGTGCACACATCCATTCCCACTGTTCTCAGCAGCCGGAACAACCGCACGGCTGTTCCCTGGAAGCGGGCATTTCTTTGTAAATTTGGGCACTGATACTTAACATGCTTTGTGTGGTAGACGTGATTCACAATAAAGAGAATGAAAGTTCTGACACGTCAGTAAGAACAGATTTAAGTTCTTTGTTTGTTTTTAACTAAGTGTCAGAATCCTTACGTATTTTCTGCTCCAAATGTCAGTCTGGAAGCATTCTACCTAAGCAAATATAAATACTAATATTTTACTAATTTCTTCTCTCCTTTTGTTTTTGTTTCCTCTTGTCAATCACTGGGATTGTGTTCGCTCAGAGTTGTGAATCTGAAAAGTGTGATGCTGGCAGTGCTGCTGAACAAGTGAAATGAAACTTCTCCAACAAAACTGACTCGATAACCTTCACTTGATACTAACAAGAGATCAGCGAGGAAAACAGGAGTAACATGATGAAAACATGAAGTGATTTTTCATTTTGCAAACGCCTTTAGCTTTTAAGTAGTAGTGAGCTCATAAAAGTGACTTTGTAATAACAATTGTTTTCTTAAGGACAAAATTTAACCTGTAGGAACTCCGGTTTGAGTAATTGCTCTGCAAACTCAATACAAATTGATACCCAAAGACACTTAGCAAAAATAACCACATTTAAAAAAAAATAGTTACATTTCATTAAAGAAAATACTTTGTCCTCAACCTAACTGGATTTAAGGATTGCCTCCCGATCCTGAGATGTCAGAGACCCAATGCACATTGTTTTGAGGCAGCAAAAGTCCAGGTCCGGCTCTGACCATTTCTTGGGCAACTGCTTGAGCTTTCCCTAGACTACCGAGCAAAAAAGCAAGGACCACCCCTTCTTTCAGGGGTGCAGGTTGGGAAGAAAGCAGTTCTTCCGGCAGCTGAGCCCTTTGGGCGATGGGACTGTCACTCACCTTGAGTTGGATCCTGCCATGCAGGTGAGGATCGTATACAGAATGACTTCACTAACCAACGTCACCACTGCATTATAGGTCCTCATATTGTTCTCGTATGCTCGGCAAGCAAGCAGGTATAAAGACAGCGGAGCTATATAGCAACACACTGCTTGTGTATGAGCATAGACATCATTAACGAAACACAGCTGCATTCCTGCAGCCAAACAGTTCTGAAAAAAAAAAAAAAAAAGAAAATGGGGCTCTGGCACCTAAAGGAATGATTTAGGATATAAAATGTTGGCTTACTGAGTGGCCTTGAAACCTGTTATGTTTACATGAGCATATGAGTAACACTTTAATATCCCGTAACAAATCGATAACTACAAACACGTTCAACACGTGCTAAGGCAAATGAAAACGTACCTAAAGTCTTTGTGCACGACAGCTTTCTTTAAAAGGAAAAGGATTATTTCAGCCATACAAACCCCAAATATTTTTCCAGCAAGTTTGTTCATTAAAAGGCGATCCATTTTAAGCACCTCGGGTCCCTTTAAGACTAAAAGTCAGAGCTGTGCGCTCGGAGCCCTTTTATCGAGATGACTCATTCATTCATGGGAAGCCGGGATTGTATGGCCGGCTTATGGCAGCACTCTAAATGAGTCCCCGCACAATGGAGAGCTTATACAATTGCAGCAGTCCATATCCAGAGAAACTGCCTTGGTGCCGGGAATAATGGGCCCCGCTAAGTCCCTCGCAGTTCGGCAGGACCCTCCCAACAGCTGCACACAACACATGACCGGGACCGCGCTCACAATGCCAAAGGGAGCGGGGCGAGCGCCTTCCTCGGCGCCCTCGCTGCTGTGCAGCATCAATCCCTTGGCTTTTTACACAACAAGGGGTGGTTTTTTTCCTCCCCTCTTTCTTTCTTTTTTTTTTTATCTCCTTTCCAATCAGCTCTCCACTGATCATCCTTCACATTTTAGCCTCTGCCCTAGAATACTCTGGACAATAGTACTGATTCCATCTGTGCTCTCCATTAAAGCCCTAGTAATCCTTCTAAGAACAGCTGGACTTTCGGATTCCACACACAGAAACTCTTTCTGTGGAATCGCTTGGCTACAATTACGCTGAGGCTGCGCTTGTGTCAAGGTCTTGTCTGCAAATGTCTTTTGTAGGGTCCTCGCGGGCTGCGTCGTAACATGTCCTGACACAACACACTCTACTAGCCGGCGGGACGCAACACGGCGCTCGGTCACCTCGGTACCGGGAAGCACTCGGAAGGGATTTTTCAGACGAGTGACAATACTAACGACAAGCCTAAAACTCCCACCATGTCATAAAATAATCACAAAGTGGCATCTCCAGATAATTTCACTCTAGGAAGCAGTGCACTGCCTAGTTTTTCATTTGCAAGCCTTTTTTAAAAGACTTCTACGGGAGTTTGGCACTTTCCTGGAAGAACATAAATTCAAGAGAAAGACCTGACAATATCTTTCACGGCTTGAAATGACAGAGCATTAGGTCCAGTAGGGCTCACCCACAAGGTCGCTTGGCTGCATATCTTGAGTTTTGCAGGAACTTAACCCTCCTCAATGTCAGTCACTGGACTAACTCTCCATTGCATCTCACTGCAGCCCAGAAATACTTTAAATATATATTCAGAAAAAATCAAAGAAAGCATAACTCAAAGTTAATGATTTTTACAGGAAGCCTATGCTGATATTCCAGCAGAAGCCAGCAGTGAGCCCTACAGACCGAGGTGTTTCTCATGTACCACCGCTGGCACACACGGCTGCCTGGGCCTGTGCACGGACCCGCATCACCCGGGCCCGTGCAGAGCTACAAAAACGCACGTTTCTCCGGCAGACGTGCGCACATGCGCACACGTCTCAGCACACAAGCAAGGGAGGGAAGCAATCTCCTCTCTGGTATTTATTTTAAAATGTAAATGTGTGTGTATGTGCACATGTACTGATATTTACACATATATATATACACACAGTACCCACGAAGCAGATGCCCCCCACGCAAGAGTCCGCACACACAGGCGAGCGCACAGGCGGGCGCCATGCAAGAGACAGTGATGCCCAGGGGAAAACCCCGAGCCGAACGCCAGCCGTATTTATCAAACACCTCGGGAAATTTCCCTCGCACAGCACGCACGCGCCGCTGCGAACGGGGACAGCATTCCACCTCAAACAGTGCAGGGACTTGTTCTCTCTAAAGGCAACCGACAGAAACGCATCATTTTCTTCCCAACTTCTTCCACAACATGACGGAGCTGCAGTATTAACCACATTCAGCCCTAGGCCAGAGGGAGCTTGAAGGGTCCATATTTTGTAAGCCCCCCCCAGCACTGAAACGAAAGATTTCTTTATTCGCAAGAGCTGAACATTCAGTGTTTCCTAATGTGATGCAAAGCATCTGCTCCAGCGTTGAGACAACTCAAGATATTAGACTTCAATCATAACATTATTACAGAAAGGTTGTTTTAGGTGATTATTTATAAGTTCACTGGACCCATGGTATGAAGCATTTTTACAAGCAGAGGGACCCAAAAATACACACCAATAATTTTTTGAGCACTCCAAAACATTCTAAAGCTGATTAAATATATATATATATATATGTATATAGCTTCTCTATGATACTTTAAGGTAGAATAAAGGATTTAGTGCCATTAGTTTAAGATGTCTTGCCCAACATACAAGTGGCAAGGAAGAACATGTTTCTCCTAAACAAGCCAACAAAGCCTACCTACCACAGGAAGCCACTACATATTTGCTGCTCTCTCACATGTATTGTGGGCTGTCCATAGTCAGGGCCAAGATTTGCTTTCTGTTATAAAAGCGAGTATTCGAAGTACATGGTTGAGAACACAGATAAATGCCTAGATTAGATAGTTTCTGCCTAGCCCGCCATCTCACGAGAGGCCATTCATCCTTCAGGGCTGTCACAGGTGGTCGCCTGTCAGAGAACCTACTTGCAGCTGAATGGGAGGTGACTTGGCCAAGATGCTTTTGTGATATGGGGCTCAGAAAAAGGTGCTAATCGTATCTTGAAAATTCTTCTGTGGTTCCCTTTTTTTCCTGTATTGGTTTGTCCTAGAAACTTCAAATGAGGTTTATCTGAAAGATCTTGGCAAGATCTAGCGTAAGGAAAGGCATGTTTTGGAAGCTACTCTCAGGTGCATTAAGAATGTCAGAATAGTCCGTCAGGCTCCAGCAGATTTAAGGAGTGCCAAATATCTGAGGAGGAACTAAGTTTTTATTAAAAAAAAAAAAAAGTGTTCTCTCAAGTTTTCATTTTTTTTTTTCTGAAGCGATTTCCCCAACAATATAAACAGATTTCTAAGAGTTTTGTCTCAGCATTTTTTTTTTCCTGGAAGTCTTTTGGTGGCTAATCTTTCTATTTTCGACTTGTCTATCCTTATCATCTATGGAGGATAACCAGAAATAAAAGCATCTAAGAAAATCACCTACAATCTTCTTTTTCTCACACTCACTGGCCAGATGGACACCAATATTAACATTAATTCCAGTAACTCCCATTCAAACATTATTCTCTACCTTCAGTGACTTCAATACTATTACCAATCTTATGGTTATGAGAAGAATATAGAAGAATAAGCTTCAATCTGGGCATACAGGATGAGAAAATGAGAAGAAAAAGGAATAATGATTTGTTTTCCCCTACATACATTTTCAAGGTCTGACATATCATGTCTAATCCTGCAGAATTAATATGAAGATCAACCCGGCAGCAGCTCAGGTGGATACTTTTGGAGACTTTAAATCCACAGTTTCCTAACAGATATCTCCCTCTCCTACCCTTCGGAATTTAGGTTTTTCAGGACATGGGCTACCTACCAAGTGTCTGTAAAGCGTCTTTCATAACAGACCTCCACTTTTGCCTGGTTGTTAGATGCTATCACAGAAAATACTTGTAAATAAAACACCTCGTATTTTCCCAGTGATACAGTATTCAGCAGTCACTTTGACATCATGGAGGTTGGAAGACAAAAAAGGAGAGTCACAGAGCTCAAAAACTAAACCACAGACTTAAAGGATTCATTGCTTTTGAGAGCAGCTTTACAAAATCATTTTTGTCTTAATGGCAATCCTGCTTTGGGGCTTATGATGCATCTCTAGTGTAAAAATCACTTCTGGGAAGGTGGCTGTACATACAGCAATTGCATTCCAAATTCCTCTTATTTTGATAATTACTTCACCCGTATGTTTCCAACTCTGCGTGCACCATAATTCCTCCCTCCCTTTTGCATCTGGTGTTCGGAAACCTCCCCTCCTCTCCCATCCCTCCATGTCTTCTCTTTCCATGTTGTTTTATTTCTGTTGCCTCACTCCCAAAGAGCACCTTCGCTGTACTGTCCACACGGGTTCTCCACCTTCCCCTTTTTTGTTGTCCCTAAGATAAGAGTTCCTAGCCACAGCCCTGTAATGCTAAGAGGGTTTCCCAACAGATGCTCTGCAGCTAGGCCCCACTTCAGCTGCCTATATAAAATATCAATATTTGGTTGCTAGGCGGTACTGTTATTTTGGAAATGTTTGAAGTTTATCAAGAAAAGGCTTTCAGAGGTAGACACCGAGTGCTCTATGCAGCGCTAGCAGGCTCTCTTAATACAGTGTAAGTTAATACAATCTAAAAGGCAAAATTCAAATCTCCATCCAAATCTCCATGATGAGTTCAAATACAGCATTTAGAAGATCTGGCCCTTCATAAAAACAGGTAGATATCTAAGATATCAATTCCAAAAAAGCTGCACAGGAGTCTAGAGGTTTTGGTTCAAACCTTCTGCAGACATAATGGCCAATAACAATATTTTAACATGACCTGTCTAGTCTAGATACAACACCCCATTTGTCTCAAATGAGTAGGAGTCTCAATGGACGGAACTCCAAATAGTCACAGCCACAGGCCGCTGATGAGAATTAACTTTTGCAGCTCACTTGTGATTTCTTTCCAAATGAAAACTCATCTCTGACCTAAAATAATTCATTACTACATTAACTCTACATGCTTTACTCCTCTAATACTGCCACTGACAACATGAGCCTGTGCCAAGAGATCTGGAGTCTTTCCTCTCCCACCTTTTGTATTTCACTTGTCTTCATGGATTTGAATAACTTTGGAGCAGTATAAACTCCCTCCTCCCAACCCCTGAACTTTGTATAATGTGAACTGGACATTATAATGTACAAACACAATTATACTATTATTATTAAACTATATGAGAAGTAAAAATATCTGCAAAGATTATCTATTATGGCCCAACTAAATGATTATTTATTTCAGTCTTAAGAACTTCATTCAATGTATTTAATGCCAAAACTAGAATTATACCGAAGCAGAGCTGCAGTAACACAGAAAGGCATCCAATCTAACACTTCCAGGCTGTGCAACAATGCACAGGATATTGTGGGAAACAACACTTTCATTTTCAGTAAATCTTTTCTTTCACTTTCACAAGTTCTCTGTTTTCTCCCATATTTTATAGCCAAATTCTGCACTGAGGTATACAGAAATAGTTCATAGTGACATTAGTAGGAAGCACACATGTGTACAGGAAAGAAGAGAATGAGTCTTTTCCAATTGTGAAATTATCTTAATTCATCTGTGTTTTCTCTAATACTTTAATTAGCATGGAGAGAAACCCTAATGTATGTAATATGCACACAAAGAAGAACAGGATGGGCATATGGCAGTTTTCTGTATGTGTTTTTTGAGTACAGTTAACTAGACCACCACTCAGAAAAAACCTTTTATTTATAATGTTAAGGTCTCTCAAAAGCCTATAGAATTCAAAGCTTATAGTCCACAGGGAAGAAGAAACAGATTTTTTTTTAATATGGTCCAAATTCTTACATATGTAAGATTGCAGTCTCCTCTTTCTGCTGATAAAAACAAATATGATTTCACACAGGTTTACCTTGCCTTGCATAAAAATCATTTATTCAAGAACTTCAGAAAATCTAGGATCAGCTCAGCAGATAGTGGAAATGTGGTTATGTTGATTTGGGCTAGGGGATGATCTGACACACTTTTAAGATCCCCAGCTAAAACAGTCAGTTCTGTAACATCCCATACTGTACGCACAACATTAACCAGCAGCAGGAGTCAGTTGTCCTTGATTTCCATGTGGATATTCAGATGGTATTCATAAAATTCTTCATGCAAGTCAAGGACAGTATTTTATCTTCAGAAGACACCACATTTTCCTGGGTTTTAGGAGAATATGCATTATTCTGGAGTGTGAAAAAGGATCATGGAAAAATCTGGAAAGATGTAACAGACTGAATCCTGTAAAATTATCTGTTTTAGGCCATGAATCTGAGTGATCTGATTCACTGTGCTTATATAGAGGCCAGGACAAATCAGTGAATCCAGCCATACAAAGCTCATTGAAGGTTAGGCCCTTGAATGTAGAGAAACAAAAGCACCAGGGAGCATCCTTGCCAGGCACTGAAAATGCGTCAGGACTCCCACTGCAAAAGGATATGGAGTAATAAAGTAGGAAAAGAGCTAGAAGTGGGTGAGGGAAGGCAGAAAATGAGTATCCAAGCAGTAAGTGGTCTTGCAGTCCAAATTACAAATGAATTTACAATCCACTTTGCACAACAGACCTCCCTGCAAACTCTGCAAAATATTTTAGGAAAATGAGGAACTCCTTATAAACTCGTAATTGTCTGGGAGTAACCAAGTATGTTTTCCAATTCCTGAAAGGCTGAATCTTGTACAGAGAACTAGATAGGCCCATATTAAAACTTTTAATGACTTTAGTTAAAAAAAAAGAAGAAGAAGAAAAAAAAAGGTGGAACTTTGCAGCCAGCTGGCTCCATACCGAAAGCCAGGCTGCACAGCTTGAACTTAAAGCTATCTTAACATAATGAATAAGTGCCAATAATTAGCATATGTAGTGTGAACAGGTTTGCTGGCACAAGCAAGTGAAAAACTCCAAGGTAAAGTTATTATTAGGGAGTAATTAGCTCTGTGAAGTAAATGAGTGAAACAATAGCTGCCAGCACTGACAATATGGCTAACATCTGACTATGTGGAAGATAACATTGTAAAGTATTGCTCCCTGAGCTAGAATCTGTTAATAACCATATGTTAGTGTAATTAATGCAGAGTCTTTCTGACCTGTTGTCACATAAGAACAATACTTTCTTGGAAACATTCAAACAGGCAGCCCTATGCTCGCGGAAGGCAAAAATATAATTCGGGAAGTTGCTTAAGAACACCTTTTCTTCTGCATTTCTAGTTCTAAAAGAATTAGAAAACAGTAAATGAAGGAAAAATAAGAAACATATTTGTGCACCAACTGCTTCCAAGGGCGATGGCAAGGATTCCAAACCCTGGGTCAAGGCTTTTCAGACCAACTATACCCGATTCTAAAGAATATCCTTGCACTTTAGCGGTGCTTTGGATCCACGTACAGACCAAATTCTGTGATATTATTATTTACGTGGAGTGGTTTAAAATTTTTATCGAAAAATCCTTGAACCCTGGAGTGCTCAAAACTGAGACTGAGTTCTGAAATTTTTGGCTTACGCCCATTTCTAAATTGAAGAGAGCCCTCCAGGTGTCTGGCACTCACCAGACAGTCTGCCAAGGTCTTAATACATTGCTAGATAGGGACAATCTCCACCGGTCCCACACACAGGACATCTTCACCTCTAAATGAGAGGAATCTGGGACTACAAAGTGCAGGGCTAAGCAGAATTTCTCTGGAGAAGAGGGATCTAAAAACCATGCACAGAAGTTTTAAATTTTCATAATAAATGGCACAGATGCAATATTTTCCTCCCTTCATATCAACAACTCAAAATGTTTCAAGGAGGTCTAGTAAATACAGTTTGCTCAACAAAGCTCACAGAGTATTTTCAAATCACTGCCTGCCTATCCCATACCAAACACCCTGTCTCTGAAGGTGTCTGCTGTGAAGATGGCTGTAATTTCATTTGAATATATCTCCATTGCAGTGGCCATCTCCTGTGCACCTCGTTAGAGTATGCGCCCTCTTTGGCTCATGGCACTTTTACAGGGAGGGTAAATTATGGTCACACATTCCAAAAGAATAGCAGAGGAAAAAAAAAAGTTTAACAACGGCTTTAAGATCCTTTAAAATATATTTAATTTCAATTTAAGAAAAAAAAAAAAAAACCCAAAATGGAAGGGAAGCTTGTGTTTTTTTTTTTCCTTTTGAGGGGGGCAGCTAAAAAAAGGGGGGGGGGGGGCAGGGGAGGAATATTTTTAATGCTTCCCAGGCTGTAATGGCCAGGCAAAGGAGCCCTGTGTGTTTGAGATCTCACACATTCATCTTCTCACTAAACATCTGTTTAAGGCTTGTGTGATCTACCTGTCAGCACCAGTGATCCGTAAAGTGTTTGAACCTCCTGTCACAAACCTCAGTGCTGGTTTGATCAGAGGCTTTGTGCACACTAATCACCCCCTTTATCTTTTCTAATGTTAGGAGGAAAAAAAAGAAAGAAAGAAAAAAAAACCCACAGCAAGGCCGTCTTCCAAACCTGACTGTAATTAATCTTTCCAAGGGGGAACCTGCCTGGTTTGAAAAAGCAAGATCTGATGGGCTGCTGCTCTTTTTCTGCAAGGGCCTTATTTTTCCTACCAGGCATCTTTACACTTGAGTGGTACCCTTTACAAAATGCTTTAACTCTACCCCAGTGACAGTGAAACAACCTTCAAGATCATCTCATGAAGGAAACCCACTGGAAATTTTGCTGGGAAAAAGAGTCCATTGAAAGGAGTCTGATAGATCCTTGTTTAAACAATCCTCTCTCTTTTTAACTGCATGGGAAAAAAGGGGAACCAGAATAAGAACTGTCTCCTTTTCATGTCTCTCCCAAGCCTCTCTCCTCGCTAATAACACTGCTGTTACCTTCCTTTCACTCAGCCGCACGCAAACACACGGAAAGCTGCAAGAGGGAAGAGATAACATCAGGTGCCTTTTGGTTTTACTACGACTTGCCTTTCACCAGTATTTGCTTTCCGCGGCATGAGAGAAACGAATGCTGTGCATGATCCAGACTGCAATTCAGGGAGCACTTTAGATCAGGCCCAGATTGATGGGGAATGGGACGACTAAGTTCAAGCTTAACCGCATCTCCTCTGACACAGAAGCTTCCTCTGCTCCCTAGCACCCCAGGCATCAGGCACAACTTAAAGCCTACGGAGGAGATAGATAGTAAGAAGCAGATACAAACTGATACTGTGAACCCGAATTTGGGTGTATATTTCATCGTAATTCTCATTCTAAAGGAGACCAAAAACCAGAAGAAAGGACTTTAGGGGCTCCTCCAAGACAGGAGTGGTTAACCGGGGGAAGCAACTACCCCGACTGCACCCACGGCCCGTGCGAGCCCAAGCGCCCACACCCGAGGCTGTGTGTCACACAGGAGCACGCGCAAATGACAACGCGCAGAACCCAGGTAAATCCAGACAGGGACATAAGACTGTTAAGTGAATCTTTTTACTGCTGTCATCATTTATTAGCTCTACTGTGAAAAAGCCCTAAAGACTCCACATGCCCAGCACCTGACTGTGCCCGATCAAAGGCAATCCCGCACACGCTTGTATCATTTTTAAGACAAGATACCACAAGTGTGAAACATGATAAGGTAGAAAGCAGCGTATGTATACTAAGAGCCGGGCCACAGTTTCTGGATTTGCCAATTGTCTGCAGATAACAGCAGCACTAAAATACGAGGAGCACTAATGACTATTGGACTATACCAGAGAAGCTACACACATTTGGGTCATTTTGGAATAAAGTATGAAGACAGGATAGGAAAAGTGAATCAATTAAACAACGAGGTGAGTGTCACTAGCAGAACAGAACAGGACCAAAATGAACTGTATGAAGAAAAATGTGAAGGGCAGGTCTGTGAAGACCGTTGAGGGAGATCACTAACTTTAACTTAATGCCGTTGAGAACAAGGAGCTAATGCCTCTATTAAACAAAGGGGTGGGTCATATATGTACGTGTGTGTGTGCATATATATACACACACACATATGTACGTACATTTATGCAGAAACGCACACACAGAACTGAAAGGATGATGGTCAGTCTTTACGGGCTGCCCCACCAGGGAAGCAAGGGGACAATGGAAGTGTAATGAAATTGGAAGATTTGGCAATCAAGTCATGAACTTGACAAAGACATGACAAAGACAGAATCTGTTTTACAGGGAGGAAAATGAGCTCGTTACCAATAATAAAGACAAAAAAAAAAAAAAAAAAGCTGAGAGGCTTTGGGAAGACAACTAATGAGTTCATTTAAGTTTGGTGCCTCTGTCTAAGATTGATGCTACCTCTCGCTAGAGATTAAGGCATTTGATTCATGGCCGTTTCATTATCTTTCTTACTTGCTGGTCAAGAAGAAACACCTGCTCCTTCAGACTGATGCCCTCTACTGAAGTTGGACAATGAACTGCTTGATGAGTTCATCTAAATTTGACAAAGGACATAGGTCAGCATCCAGATAAACTTTGTACCATATAAACTTTATAAGGTCATGTTCTGCTTTGATTATAGAGTGAGGACAGGACTAAACTTGTATCTTATCTGGTACACAATCCTATTCGTTTAAATCTAAATCTCATTGAGTAATTAAGAGTCCAGAAGCTCTGAGACTCTAGAGAGGATCTAACAAACTGTAAACAAAGTCCTGGGCATGGATAGAATTACAGTAACGTTAAACAACATTTAAAGTATTCCAAGAAAGAAAAGTGAATATATAATTCTTTACTCCTGGGCATGGATAGAATTACAGTAACATTAATTCTTTATACTGAGAATTAAAAGATGATATAATCAATAGAGGAGATGTAACATTGTTTTGTTTTGCTGCCTTGTGCTTACTAATCCTTACCCCATCTCAACATCAGATCACTTTGCTGATAAAAGAAAAAGACAAGCTTTGTGTAAGTAAAATTCCTCCTTCAGAGATTATTTAGATCTTCCAGTTGCTCATGCCCGAGGAAAGAGATGGTCTTGTCTTGCTTAGCTGTAAGAGTCAGGTTTGCTTGGTTCAACTTAAACAAGATGACTAACTCCCCCACATTCACCTTCCCCTGTGCATACAGGGAATAATGCCTGTGTTCAAAGAAGCTGTTGGAAGGTAAAAGCAGTTTGGTCTCTGCAGACTCCATGCATGTGCACTCACACATTGGAAGACAGCAGGCTCTATTGCCTCAAGCCCTATGATACTCCCTCTCTGGAAGTTTATTAGCTCCGGACTTGCAGCTTGCAAGACTTACCCAAGCCTCACATCTGAATTACTATTCCCTAATGGAAAGCCTGCCCCTCAGCACCTCCAAGGAAAACAGCTGGGGAGAGGTGGCGGAGGGCTCCCCTGCAGTGGTACCAAGAGCCAGCCAAGCTGGACCATGTCGTAGTAGCAGCAGCGGCAGTAGCAGTCACAACAGCAGCAGTAGTAGTCACAGTAGTATAAAAAGCAGACACGTTTCTGGAAGTACATAATTATTCCTGCATAGGGGAGGTACAAATATTGGACCTTCTACAGATCCTCCCTTCCAGAAATCTTTTGCAGACCATCCAGTCTTATGCAATGGTATGAATAAACTCTGCAAAAAGCCATTCTGCAGTGCTAGCATATCCAAGAAATATGTGAACCAATAACAATCATAATTTTATTACATTATGGCCTAAGAAGAAAGTAAGCAAGCAGCACTTGAGATGCTGAAAGTGATTACAAGCACTTGTGTCCTCACAGTTTGCGCAACTGTCAATGTCGACTTGCACACGCACACAAAAATGCTCAGGAAAGGGACTCCAGTCCAGCTGAGACAAACTGCACTATGTTGAGGGCATACAAATATATATAGATATATTTTTAAGCAGCAGTGATAAATAAAAGTCATGAATGAATCTCGAAGGGCTGGAAATGTGAGTAAATATCTACGCTTCCTCTAACATCAAGCAGACAGTCTAAGAAGATCCCAATTTCTTTTATATATCTAGTTGTTTCTGACACCAGCTGAACAAGGAATTAATTCTCATCCTGCACTGCCTCTGAAGTCCATGAGCACCTTCATCCTTTCATAGTATATGAGGCTGCTAAGTAAAATCAGCCAGTAGGGTAAGGTAAGGTAAGGTAGTACAACTGAGCTCCAGAACTGCAGAGAAGTGTGTTTAAGAGCAGGTGCCTATGGAGGGGAAGGTAAAGAGAATTCAGAGGAGGTTAAAAAAAACAACAGACTTCAGGTAACTCCCAAAGATTTCTGACTTGGTCACTTAATGGAAACTTATTCTCCCCCTCCAAAAAAAAAGTTTGCTAAAAAGACAAAGGGTTTTATTACTCCTATTACTCCTGGTGCTGTAACACCATTTGCCCCATTTTCCAACATTTCATGCTTAAGATGATAACGGGTAAATAATCCCATTGTCATTAAAAAACCCACAATAAAATACTATGAAAAATTTTACCAATGGCTTTTTTAATGCTTTAGCCTGCTTATCACCCCATGGCACAGCAAACATTGAATCACTCAGTTTCGCACTACACGAACATAGTGAAATGTTTTTTTTTACCTAAGAAAAACTGATACTTCTATACAGTGATTTAGCAAGATAGGCAAAACTGTCTTGCAAAGAGAGACTTGTCGTCCTGTGAACACCTATTTCCCACGGCAGCAGGAGATCAGAATAACTGTGGAAAGTGAAGAATAAAATCCGCACAGTTTCTTATTCCAGAGGGTTAACAATTTTATCTGGAGTTAGAGCTAAGCTCTGGTCAAAAACAACACTTCTGGTTGTAGCAGGTAGAGATGAAATCACTCAGTTTTCATAAGGCTCATTGAAGAAGGTTATGTTTGAAATACAAAGCAATCCCACTCTTTCACTTGCAAAAGTTTAGAACTTTATAGGGTGTTGTCAGCATTACCTCTAAACACTGATTTTCTAAACGCTTCCTGCAACACTGACTAGTGGCCTTTGCTGAAGATAGAGTTTCTTGTCTTGTCTGTCAAATATGGAGACCCTATCAAGGAAAGCAGCATATGAAGCAGGTAGAGAGACTGAAAAGAAGAAAGAAAAAAGGAAAAAAAGTAGAAAGTATCATGTCAGCCTCAATAATCATACCAAAAGACTGGAACTATTTTTTTTTATTTGCCTTTCGACAGCTTAACTTCAAATGGGTGTTTAATTAACTCAGAGTGGTAGTCTCAACATTTAGCCTGAAGCAGGCTGACAAAGAGAAGAGTTTCTACATATTGCATTTGCAGATTTAGAGCGTCAGGCATGAGAAGAAACTGTTAACTGCACAACAGAGAGAATTCTTACAATGCACGTGCAAGAAAAGTGCAAAGATGGAACTCCCAACATAACAAAGTTTCGATTATGCCAAGAACTTTATACTAACGTACAAACAGCCTACAGGACAGATGAGCGCAAAGATGCCTAAACTCAAAGACTAAATAAAATTCCAACTGACTGATGCGAGGCAATTTCATACGAAAAAAGAGCTTGATAAAACTGATTTCTTTAATAACAAAAAGGAGAAATCAAATCCAGAATACATTTTTTACCAAAATATTCAGTTGACGATGAAAAGCACTAAGGATTTTTAAAATGCAGCCAATATCATACCAACAGTGCTACAAGCACAGAGAAGGGCTCCCAATTGCCCAACAGAGGCTTGCTGTGAAGCTTATGATGAAGAAGGGCAAAAAAAGCAAAGGCGACCTATGTCTGACCTCCACTGTCCCTGCGCTTGTTCCTTGGGAGGAACTCAGAAGGGGACTATGTCAAATTAGAAGGAAACGGATACTTCGGCAGCTGACTAATTCCTTTCAATATTTGACCTCCTGCCTGTTACCTTGCAAAACAGGTATATTCCTGGCAGGTAGTGACACATGGTATGCCTTAAAATCAGATGGTCCTTCCCATATCTTTTTGGTTAAGACTTGGCAGTGCCATAACTCACCGCTCTCTTTATCATTAAATATATCTATATATATATCATACTGCTTGTTTTAATCAGTGAAGAAGCAAAGTGCCCATGACTTTTATTATTATCACAATAATCCTGTTTTGTTTTTTAATTCCAAACCATCAGCAATTTGGCTGCAGGTGAGCACGTGTTCATGCCGCCCCTACTGTTGCCTTTGCCGGTGCATTACCGGCAAGCCAGGAAGTGAAAAACAGAAGAAGAAGGGGTAGAGAGGAGAAAAGCAGGCCTGAGGCACAGCCATTTGTGTGTGTTAAATATGACAAGCTGGGCTCAGATAACCAGAGCTGTGAGACTGTCATGAAAGCAGGTTAAGTATCGAGGAACTGAAAAGAAAAATCAGTGAATGAATCCTTCTGAGCTGGAGCAGATCAATCCAGGCAAGAAACATCCCACTGTAAGTAAGTATCCCACTGGCATTTAGCACAGCCAGGATGGAGTAAAAACCAAACAGCAGTCGAGGTGAGGAGAGAGCGGGAGCATAAAGTGCCTTACACTGACTTGTTTAGGCAGTTCTCATGGGATCACGAAACACGGGATGCTTGAAGAAGAAACGTACGTGCTGACAAAGTCTTTGTCTTGTTACAGTGAATAGACTGGGAAAAATAAATTGAAGGCAAGAAATATCAAAAATGCAAGAAAAAAGTGTGTTTTCTCACTTTGATGAGGAAAGAATTTGGCCCTTACAGACTTTTCACCATTTATCAATTACTTCTTCCAGAGCTATGACAGATCAGGTTAAAGTCTCTCCAATAAACTCTACTAATGTCAGTGGATGTCCAGCTAGGCCATGCTGTGCCAGCCATGAGCTTCTCTACCTCACACCCCAAAACCGTTATCCTGTCTGCTCAGTTTCTACCATTGAACTGAGAATTTCCATACAGACCCAGTAAAAATGGAGATGGAAGAGAAATAGAATACAAAAACCAAGAAGGCCTGACTCTCTGCTAAGTGCACACTTCAGGTCACATTTTGTACGACGACCCAGCGGGAGATGGCTGCCAATCTGGATCCTGCTCCTGGTTCTGGCAGCAGGCTGTGGCTTACCAACATGCAAGCTGCTCCCCCTCTGTCCTCAATTTCCCCTGGTCTGAAAAACAGGATGCTTCACACACACACACACAAAAAAAAAAAAAAAGAGGGAGACTATTACAAGAGCCAGCAATGACAGTGCTGTACAAGATCTGGGTCAGGCACTAATAATAATATCCGTGCAAATAGAGTGTGAAATGGTAGTAAAACACAGCAACTGAATGTTATTTTGTACCGCTATAAGTAACCACACAGGATAAAAAAGAGAAGAGAAGGGCAGAGAAGAATCGTGCCTAGCAGTGATTCCAGAAATGGTGCATGATTCCAGATAAAAGTTTCCGGGCCTATGCTGTAACATTTGCATTTTAAGTCGCTACAGTGCTTTGGCATCCTTTCCACTACTTAATAGGCAGTAACAACAACTTATCATAGTTTTTCTAAGATATGTAGAGCAAAACCAGCCAGGCATTGTGGGAAGCCTACAGCTTTCTGAAATAATCTGAGCAAAGACAAATCAGGAGTTCAAGAAAGTGTCCTTCATGTAAGTATTTCAGTTTCCTCCTGAAGCAGTAAGAACCTTAGAGATAAGGACCAAACTTCCTACCCTAATCTTTATTTCTTAAAAAAATTAAAAAAAAAAAAAAAGAGGGATTGGGCAAATAGGCTCAACATCTTAAGGCCCACTTTTCCCAGGGACTAGATAGAATTAGATCTGAGTGGGTTTATCTCAATCGAACTAGGCTAGTTTTTATTAAAAAAAAAATCCATATTTTAACCAGCAAAGTTTAATCCCTTCTTTTCCTGTGAAAACTCAGATAAGTTTGATTTTGCGCCTCTCGCTGTCTCCATATTCCAGGTATTATGTCAGTGCACATTAGGCTGTGTCAACACACCGTGACTTCGTCCCCACTAATGCAAAACCTCGGAAAACATGGAGCCAGCAGATAATTTCAGAGCTCTTTTTTTTATTCTTTTTAATGTAACTCGGTATTTATCCTTCCACATTTTTGACACTTCCACGGAGCGGCAGTCCCAAAATGACGAAAATCGGCCTTTCGAATGCAAAGCCGCCTTAAGGCGGGCTGCCGAGCGGCGGGGTGGTGTAGCCCGGGGAGCGGCGCTGCCTCCTGACATCCGAGAGCCCCCAGCCGCGCGCACAAGGCCAGACCTCACCAACGGGCACCTACTTCACGGGGAGTGGGGAGAGAACAGCACCCAGCGGGAGGAAAAGGGCTGCGGGGGGTTCCGAACGCGCCCCTGGAGATGTTTCCCTACTGAAGAAGCTAAGAACTGGGAGACTGCAGGGCAGTTTGCTCTTTTAAAACAGTGAGGGGCTTCAAAATCCTTCCTAAATCAGCATTAAGGGTTTCTTAAAGATAAAGGAAATGAACACAGAGAGGGGGGTGTGTGGAACATGTTAAAATTGCTACATCACAGAAGTCTCATCCTTTCCCTTCCTGCATCTTGTTCACCTATTTCAGCACCAAATGGTGCTGAATTCTCATGCTTGACCTAGGGACATTTGACATCAGTGAAGGTTTAAGGAAGTTCAGGCCCCTGTCGTCTCAGACACATGTTACAAAAAAACAAAACTTCATAGTTTTTGAGTCAGATAATGTAATTAATTATTTTTATGGCACGAGGTAGCCAAACACTAACAAACCAAGGCACCAACTTTAATGAGAAAAGAGCGATTCCAGAAATCATGTTGTACAGCATTATTAAAGTCCCTTCTTCCATTAACTACGGCAAGCTGAAGGAAATGTCAGCAGAGGGGAGCTTGCCGTTTCTAAATTGAACACCCTTCAGACACTTTTTCTGGCAGTTATCTTCATGTTTTCCACAGATGCTGCCACTGCCACAAAGTCAGGCACTAAAACAGATAAAACGCTAATGTTGTGTTGATACCCCTGAAGGTGCAACTACCAGCTAGTCTGTACCAGGAGGGAAAACCACCACACAAACTGGACCTTGGAAGCGCTGTAGATGACAACTGATCAACCAACGAAAGTCCTCACACGAGGTAGCTCTCACACTGAAAGCCAGAGTCCATCCGTGGTAGTTCACTGGGTATATATGTACCAGAGTCCATCTGTGGTAGTTCACTGGGTATATACATACTAACTGTAGTAGATGGCAGTGACGCCACTTGTTCCACTTCTGCAGAGGGGCCTGTACAGAGACAGCAATCCCTGGAGGTTTGGCTCACACTGTAAATCATTACTCCCCCATTCTTATGTATGGCATCTATACTAACTCATATTTGTATTGGTTCAGCCCCACAGTGTTCAACTGACAAACATCCTGGTATAAGGAGAACAGCATGGAAGGAATGATCCCAGATGAGCACTATGCCCTCGAAATACCTAACCCGTGCGGGCCAACGGAGCTGCTAAGGGGAGTGTTACCGGCCTGGGGCCCTTTGGGGGTCTGTTCGTTAGCAGGGGGCACTCTCGACAGCAAGAGAAACTGCACAGAGGAAAGAAAGCAAAATGGCCACCATGCCTACAAAATCAAAGTAGATGCTGAAAAGGTACCTAGAGGCTACCCACCGGTCTCCCCGTGAGAAAAGCCGAGGAAGGCGCATTCAGCAACCTGGCAATGACATCTGTGGAGGCAGGAACAGCGAACATGGCAGGGAAAAAAGGAAGTTCTTTTTGCAGGACACTTTGCTCTTTTTCAGCCATTCCCATGGTGCACCCGGGCTCTGAGGGGAGGGCAGGATCAAGAAGGCAGAGAGGAATCCGTTATGTGGAGAGAGGCAGGAAAAACGGCCAACCTGCAAAGGTACCGAAAGAGGCCCCGGCATCAGCCCTGAGGACAGCGAGATGGAGGGTGTTTGTGCAAGCCCAGATTGCACGGGCAATTCATTGGAAGGCAGTGGCATTTTGTCGACAAAGAAGAGTTCAATCAAGGCCTCGCGGGACGCCCGCTGGAGCGGCCCTCGCCTCGCTGCCTCGGCCGCCTGAAAGAAACACCTGTTAGACGCACCACAAAGCGGCACAAAGCGGCCCGGGGCGGAGAGCGGCGGCCGTGGCCCAAACAATGTGTGCCGAGGGAGCACCCTGGCCCTGAAGTGCTGGGATCCCAGCGAGCCAACAGCTGGGGAAAGTGTAATGCTTCACGTTTGGAGGGAGCCTGCACAGACGATTCGACGGCAGCAAATATAACGCGCGTATCTGAGGTCTGCTGCCTTGGCACCAGCAGGAACAGGAACCTCCTAAGATATCCCCGAGAGGGAGAATAAGCTTGCTCAAGAGCAGCCCCAGCAAAGAAAAGATCGCTCGCTTTCACAGGGACACAATGGACAATTTTCCCCCTCCCACAGGGCCTTTGCAAGAGCTCCTGCTAGGAGGACACGGAGCATCGCCGGCAACCTGAAGCAAACAACCCACACAAAAGAGGCAGGAAGCAAACCTGGGGTTCGGCACATCCACCTCGAGGCAGCCCGGGGACATAAACGACACCTTCAATGCACACGCTTCTTGAATGAGTGCAAAGAGAATACAGAATTTTATACTGGTAAATTGACTGCAAACTGAACTTCGCTATTCTGATCACACCCAAAAGACCAAATTTTTTTACAGTCCAAAAAAATAAAAAATAAAAAAGGAAGACTTAAATAACACCCTGAAGCTCATGACATAGTAATTAAAATGCTCAGAATTTCTTATTTGGCTTTCTTCTCAAGTAAGGAATACAAGAAATACAGTATCACCCCTTACCTTCTAGCATCTAGAGTATCACGTCTCCAAACCTTTCCTTCCTACCACTAGGGTAAGGAAACCCATTTCTGGGTACTCTCCTATCCAGAGGATCTTCCTGCTGCCAGAACCATGTTCTGTAGAAAAATAGGGGTGTCCTTTGCTGGGGTGTCTGTAGTTACCGAGCACAGAATCACAGAAGGGGAAAACAAAGAAGCTTGGAAGTTTTATTTCACTAAAGTTTTTTAATTTCTAACAAATTGCACCCATCTCTGTTTAGCTGGCGTGTCTCTCTTGGTGCCTAATCAGTCTGCTTGCATCACTGAGAAATACTGCAGTCGTTGACATCTTGATCTAAACTAAGGATTTGATCTATTTGCTGTGATTTCAGTTGAAGAAGAACAGCCAACACAGCTAAAGAATTTATACAGCACTAAAGAATTTACATCTCAGATCAGCAATAATTTGGTATTTAGGAACAATTTATGGCCCCCACAAAGAAAACAATCCTATTCCTTTAAAGATACTGGAAGTTCATGTATAGAAAAATATTCCGGTTTGTAAATGGTATCTTAAGTGATTCTTAAGACATCTAAGTGATTCTTAAGAAATCTAAGAACTTAAGGAATCTAGGAGCGTAAAATTTACTAAATGCAGGATATTAATAAAAGCTTTCACTGATTCACTGCAACTCGTTGTTTCAGACTGGATTCTAGGTGCACTATCAAAGATAAGAAAACATACTATAACTTCATTGAGCTTAAAGGGCTAGATGCTTAAACTGCCTTTCATCAAATACTCAGAGCAAAGACTTCTCAAAAGATCTGTGGTTTTAAATTCTATATCTTCAGCCCTGATTTTACTGCTAAGACACAAAGAGCATGGTAAATTAAAAGGAAGGAGTTGATTAGTAATAACTTGTGATTACACCTGATCTTGATTCATCCCCACCAAGGGAGAGCAGGGGGAGTAAGTACAGGGTGTTGCAAAGAGAGAATCAAACTGCATTTTCAACATATCTAGCCCAAATTCAACAAAGGCACCCAAGTCATCTGTCTTCCTCTCTAAGGAGGACAGAAAGGAAAGAAAAAAGGTTTATTTTTGATGGAGGGAAAAAAAAAGAAAAGAAGGGGAAAAAAAAAAAGGAAGAGAGAGGGAAGGTAAACAAGATGCAGGAGGAGAAGGGCATCGTTGATAGGGGCTCCTATCCACCACATCCAGGGAACTACCTTCTCTTGCTAGCGTTAAGCCTAGCTGGTCCTGCAACTCAAGTGAACTTTGGTTCTTCTCCCACCCTTCAGGGTGGACATTTCAGGGTGACAATGTTTTGCTGACAGCATGAATGGTTGGTACATGAGTATCGTTTGCTTTTACAGCCATCGAAACCATGGAGAAGTACAGTAAAGTAATGGGATGAAAAGACAAGCATGCAAGTTAGGAAAAGGACAAAATTCAGATTGTCCATATAATTTTAATTTTGCCTGTCATGGGTACAGTCTACAATGATATGACCATATAATTCTGCTTCCCTAGGACATCATTTCTTATACAATATGTATGATGGAGGCAAAACAGCAATAAATTAAAAGTACCTATTTAACCTAATTCTGCCTTTCTAACTTTCAAATGTCTTACTTCATTGCTTAACTAATGCCTTTCTTTGCACACAATTTTCCTAGCATACAAAAATACAGAAGCCTTGACGATTTCTATTAATTTATCTAATGAACATCTAGTCTTTAAACCATCTCTGTCTCAATTTTAAAATAAATCTGTTGAATGCTATCATAGAATCACAGAATGCTTAAGGTTGGAAGGGACCTCTAGAGATCATCTAGTCCAACCCCCCTGCACACGCAGGGTCACCTAGAGCACGTGGCACAGGACTGCATCCAAGCGAGTTTTGAAGATCTCCAGAGAAGGAGACTCCACAACCTCTCTGGGCAGCCTGTT
>NW_010584075.1:410073-457202 GCF_000705375.1 Tinamus guttatus | reverse complement strand
TGCACCCCAGGATCCCATTGGCCTTCTTGGCCACGAGGGCACCCTGCTGCCTCATGGTCAACTTGTCGTCCACCATGACACCCAGGTCCTTCTCTGCAGAGCTGCTCTCCAGAAGGTCGGTCCCCAGCCTGTACTGGTGTCACTGTCACTATCACTATCACTAGCAATTGCCCTTAAGAGAACTCAAACCTGATAAAAGCTATTTTCTAATCAATGCATTTCAAAATGAGTTTAAAATTCTTTGTGTTGGATTTTTATAAACTGAAAGTACTACAAATTAAATTCAGCCCATTTAATTCTTTTAAGTATCTTTCACATAGGCTTTCAATTTATTTTTATAACATTATTACGTTTATCTTTGATTACAGGTATACTGCCCTATAACTCTTACCCTCTCCAATGCAGATTTTGAACTAATTTCAACAAAATTCTGAAATGATTCCTTAAAAATATTTATTTGTTATGCATTTTATTTGATCTTTCTTATGTGATAATGTGTTAAATGTGTACTAAAGACAATACCTAAGCTGCAGAAAGCTGGCATGAGATCCAAACAATTCAGGAAGATTTCCACTAGACGACGATCCTATTTTCTTCTCCTCTTTCAGTTTCTAAGCCAAGCTTCACTCACGTTGCCCCCTTCCAATTACCACCATTTCAAGTTATTAAGCCTTTTTTTTTTCCCTGTTCTTAAAAATACCAAGCATAAGTAATTCCCCTACCACTTTAACACAATTCAGTAGCAGATCCCTGGTGGACAACAAAAACAAAGCAATTCCCCTTGGCCTCTGGCATGCTGTTACCACCAGTGGTGAGCTCATCCTGCCTCCTGAACTATGCAGGCTAGGGCATCATCAGCCTTGGGATGACAGATGTCTGAGGAAAATCCAAGGGGATGAAGACAGCGGTGTTGATTCAGTAGGTGGAACCACACTTTTCCCTCTGAATCATTTTGAGCCATTATTCCAGCAGCGAGTTTGAAGTACTCTATTTTGAATGAGCTGTCAAACTGGAGTCGTGACCACTTAACGTGGCAAGAAATGAATCAGAATTGTCCGCAGAAACTAAATGATCCACATGTTTCTCACCCTCTTGATAATATAGGTATGGGGGCTAGCAGCAAATTCAGCATGCTCACTATAATCTGTTGTAGTTAAAAAACCCCAACCATTTTAGACAGAAGGAGTCGGGCAGAATTAGGTGCCCAGCTGCAGTGTCTAGAATGGTAACAACAGATCATGGTCCCCACACATCTGTGCTCCAGGGCTGCGAGGACAAGCGAGGGAAACCTTGTCGAAGTCCTGAGAGCTTTTTGGTTCAAGTTTTACTGCTGGGCACAGGTCAGCACCATCTCTCTGTTCTGCTCCTGCTGTATCTCACTGAAAAACACAATAATTTCTAAATAACCCTAATAACCAATTTGTCACATTAGTTAAAGCTAGGCAATCCTGATATACCCCATAATACTGAACAGGCAACAAATGAGATCAGAATTTGGCTCAGAGTTCCTATATTTTGGGGATCTTTCAGCATAGCATGTGCTACATAAACCAAACATTGCTTGGCCAACGAGGGGGAAAACCCACAATTTAGAGAAATCACCGGAATGATGTGCGGCTGTGAATTTTCAAATTTAGGTTTGTTCCGGGGGTAAGACCCTACAATAAACGCTCTCAAATTATGTAGCTATCTGAGTCATTTTGCAACTGGTGACCCTTATAATGATGTTCTCGTTTTCAGAGCCAATGTGACGCTACACAGTGATTTGTCTGTTAAATTGAATCTTTGCCTCTAGATAGATGGATAGATATAAAGTTTATTTTGAAATGTCTTCTAGTGCCTCTGAGTCTGACTGATGTGAGATGTTATTTTGAACATGCCAAAGCATCTGAACGGCTCCAGTCCTTTCTTTTCAGCGCGCATTCCTTGATAAGTGGCAAAGCTTCCCACTTATCAGTCACTCAAAGTGACTGTGGCTGTCAGTTGTGTACAAAGCGCAATCAGTTTGGAAGCAGAGACACCAGCATTTTTCTTCTCAGCTTGAAGCAAACACGTTTTGACTGCTAGTCATTCAATTTTAAAGCATCTTCAATTAGGGGCGGATGAAGATATAAAGAAAACACATCCTAAACACCTCTGCCAGCCAGCAGTAAAAAATTTATTGTTATCTCCCGCTTTACCTTAGCGTAGAGGCAGCAGCAGCAGCAGCAGCCTATTTTGGCTGCACAGCAGAAGTGCTCATGACTGCACACACTCCACACGGCCAGGAGCAGGGCCGTAAAGACCTTGTGTTCGCCCTCGCAGACCGCCTGTACAGAGTACTGCGGTGCTCCCTCTTTTGATGCTGTACCTCAGCTGTACCCTGTGTAACTACCTGTACGGTCACGTAAGCAGAGCCCCACGTGCGCTATGAACAAAAACATTCACACATTGACCCATGCACTCTCTACGGGCACTAAAGCTCCGATAAAAGTAATTATATATATACAATGCAAAAGCTGACAAGGAGACAAGAAACAAAAAACACTGCTGGCAGAAAGGAGGGGCAGAGGAAAAGGGCAGGCAACCATCAGAGGAAGATGACTTAGGAATGCAGAAGTGGAAGGGAGGGGAAGTTAGGAGGCACTGGAAAGAGAGGTCTCAGTGAGAACACTTGCTGGCGACCTTAGCAAAGAGGGACCAGGACAAGGCCTTGGCGCACAACGCTGTCAGCTCTGCGGTAGGGTGAACGGTGGTATTTTTCTTATAGTCCTAATTGCTGGGTTATTCTTGACGTTTCAGGCTTCAGTGTTTTGTTTCTAATAAAAGTAAGTTTCTAGCTCTCCCTCATGATTACATGAAAAAAATGGAAAATGTGAATACTGTAACTTCCAGTACTAAAAAGGAAACTGAGAAAAAAAATGCTAAAAGGACAACAAAAAAGCCATGAAGTTTCAAAATATGTTGTGATCTTTGAATGTTTGGACAGGCAATATTGGGGAAAGCTTTATATCAGCAAGTGCTCTTGCAATAGCATAGCTAAGCATAGGCAAAAAGCTGATTTCTCTGATCAAACATATCCTTGTAGTCTTAATAAATTCAAGCTGTACAAATCTCAAACAGCTTCTCCTTGCCTCCATTTAAGATCACCACTGATGCAGCCACAGCAGTTAGCAGAGTGGATTATGAGAGAGCATAAGGAAGACCCGACTCTGAGGCGGATGCTTGCTCTGGAGGCAATCCTGGTTGGCGAGAGGGCGGCGCAGAACGCCGCTCTGCACACACGTACGGGTAGATACATAAACGAGCAATCTGCAGTCCTTCCCTTTTATATGACTTAACTTTTATGATAATGGCAGGAGGGGAGGGCCCATAGTTCTTCTAAAGTATATGCATCATATCCCTCAGCAAAACATATACTTTATTTGCAGTGCTTGAGAGGACAGAAATCAATTAGCTCATCCTGACTTCTAGCCTAGTTTTTCTTTTTTTTCCCTTTTTCCCTCCCTCCTTTCCCCCCCCCCCCCCCCCGCCTTGTCTCTCCCTTTTTTTTTTTTTTTTTGTATAATTAATTTCCCAAGGGCTCTTCCCTGCTCCAGGGAGAGGCGAGTTATTCGGATAGCTGATAGGACATCAGCTGCAGAGCTTTTGTGAGAAACAATTGGTTGGGCTCTGCCGGCAACCTCGGTTGTTTGGGAAGAGGTTGCAAAGTCATGGGAAAGGCTGCGGCATGACTCCGACTTGGGTCTGTCTTACTGCATCGAGCAAGCCCATGTTTATAAGTTTCAGAAAAACAGCTGCTCCCGACACATGACGGATTCGGACAAAATGTCCCCAATCTACGGGCCCGTTCAGTTTGGCTCTGCAGTCACAGCTTGTCATATCCACACTGGTAAAAAAACAAACACCAAACTGGCTCTGGGTGGACAGAGCCCGTTCTAAAAACATTCTGCAGAGTGAGAAGGAAGACACTTTCTCACAGTTTCCTACCGAAGAAGGGTCTCAATAAACTCCCACTACAGATGAATAAGAGCCTTTTCACTCTGTGCAGTGGGAGCAGGATCAGGCCCGCACTTCAGCAGCTTTATTGTCTCCCAAGGAAACCTTTTGTCCTCACCTCTCTCTGATATGCAAAGAGGACCCCAATTACAGAAGGGCTAAGGCTGCTGTGCTTCGCAAGGGCTTGCAAAGGGTTTGCAGCACCACCAAACCCTGCTCTGCCATTGACCACTTCTCAGGAGAGCAGAACTCCCAGGGAAAACAGCAACCAGAACCAACAGGCATTACTGAAACTGCAACCGAGCCCCTGGGTACTGATTGCTCACTTCTGTATCACCATCTCCAACCCTTTAAAGCCTCCTATGGAAATCGGGGTTGTGAGTAGGTATGGAGTCAGGAATAAAATCTCTCAAGTCCTTAAGTCTGCAGCAAAGAGACACCAATAGAGCAAGGATTAAGGGTAAGGGTCTCTACCCTCCTTATTTAAGGCACAGAGTACTCAAGTACTTAGCTCACTCTATGCACCGATGGAGGATGAGCTACGTTGGAAGTATAATTTACAGCACAAACCTTTTGGGGCAGGGACCAAAACTTCACATTCCTCCTGAACAAGGAAACTCTCAGCACCTCTTACCACAAGGAGCAACTGGTGCCTTTTTACAACTGAGTCCAAGTTGCCTATGTTTCTTTTGAAGAAGGTTAGCATGCTAGTCAATCTCTGTCTTTTTTAGTCTTCTCTCTTTTCTTTTTAAGAAACAGAAAGAGAGAGGATGCAGAGAGGCCTGCACGTCACTCAGCCAGCTCTGGCTAACAGCTGCTCACTCACCTAAGCAGTTCAACAGCAGCAACAAAATAATACCTATCACCATAGGTAACTGTGCGGGTAAACCATGATATCTGAATCCCTACAGAAGCAAGTTGCTTTAGCGATGTTTTGGAAGGCTGGAATCAAAACAGAGCCACTTCATGTTTGGAAAGTTTTGAAAATAACAACTCCGTGCCACATATAACTTACATTTAAGCTTAAGGAATGTTTTTTCCTGAGCTTCTGTGCAACTCAGAAACCAAATCCTTCCCTCCTCCCTGCTCAAAAAGATAATAATAATAAAAAAAATACATCTGGTTACAGAAAGGACTAACCATTCTGCAGAAAATTCCAAGTGTTCAAGATTTTACTACATTCCAAATCGGAACACCACCTTTAAACTTCTGATTTAATGAGAATGGGAATATTCTGATTTGGGAACATCAGCGCAGCCAGGCTTACCAATACAACTAACTCACGGGGAAAGGGATCCAGGCAGCTGGCAACGGGCAGGGATGACGGAAACCTGGATCCAAGCTCGGAGGGGGAAACCTTACTTGGAGCAGAAGCTGAGAGGACACTCAGGGCAATGAGGGACTCCACCACATCCAGTCAGTCTGTAGGCCAAGAGGCTGGAGGGCCCCGGCACACGGCTCCCCGCCAGCCACAGGGCCTGGAGAGCTTGGGGCAGCCGAGACCCTGAGCCTGGGGCAGGGGCTCTCGGGGAGGCTGGGGCTCGGGAGCCCAGCACCTTTGTAGCCCTGCAGCTGGAGATTGATCATAGGCAGCATCGACCCACTAAAACACAGTCATCAAGTGACCAATACCTGACCTGACAGGAATTGCTCTGATAGTATGAGTTGGTATTTAGCTCTTGGGCTAAGTGCAACACCCAGAAATGACTAAATATTACTAACCATGTATCTGTATCTGTAGTATTAAACTGGAAAAAAAAAAAAGGCGATCTAGATGCTAAAAGCACTATAAAGTAGTGCTGTTGCTTCCTGCAGCTTCAAGTTCTTAGTTTTCTATTATTAGCAACCTGAAGTGCTCCAAAATCTTCAGCTGGGCTTTCCAAAAAGAATTTTGACTAAAAATCAGAGCAGTTTAAAAAACAACATTTGGCCTCCTTTTTTTTTTTGTTTGCCTTCTAATTTTGGAACGTGTAGTGTTGGTGGTTTCAAACTTTGCCCAGAAACATGAGAGTTGGAAGTTTACATTTTGAATAAATGAAGGCTGGCATTTTCACGTCTCGCATGACTCCAAGAGCTGGGGCTGGAGGATAAGGCACTAAACTTTCTCAGGTTCTCTCCAGAATTGTAAGAGATTATCAACATTGACTTCATCACATTTTAGGCTGCAAGCCTGACCCATTTTATCAACAGTGCCCTACAGAATATGAATTGCCTTATGAATTTTAACAACCATATTTCATTTTAAATGTAGTTCAATTAAAATGATAGCCGTCACCGAGCTTCAAAGCAAACCAGTCAAACACCAACCTGGTTTCTCTGAGCGACTGGAAGGTATGAACGGCACCATACTACAAAACCTCACACCCCAGGTGTGACACCATGCATGTTTATTGCCTGCACTGGGAACCAGATCACAGACATGAATAAAAGTCTTGACATTTCTCTCACCCTCTGCCCCTTTGACGGGATGCCCACAGAGCCCCAGCTTCCAACATGCTCTGAAAGGAGAACAACAGGAAGGGGGTTATGCCCTAAAGAAGATGGAGAGGTGACTATGAGAGCTCCCCTGAGGCCCTGAAGGTACGTTTTCTAAGCTCAAGCAGCTAACAAGTCTTTCTCCAGCATCACAGAAGTGGCTGGTTTAATTGAGCTGTAGTTACACTGAGCATCGCAGTCCTCCAAGGAGAGAGGCTGCAGTCCTTCCTTGCTCGTGTACGGTGCGCACGACTTAGCACTTGCTTGCTGGGGTAAGGAGAGAGGGCAGGGTTTCCTCAGTGCGCTGAGAGAAAGGAGTCATAAATCAGGGGGTCAGTCAGTTTGTTTCTTCTTTCTTTTTTCTTTTTTTAAAAACCCTCGTGTATTATGCTTTCAATAGCATTTCCCCCCCCTCTCTATGTAGTAATTTATCTGGAATTATGGCAACTCTTACAAGCCTAGAAAAATTTGGCTCAAGTAAAATGAATCCTTTGTCATAAAGAGGTTGTGTTCATAACTGCAGCCTAATCATTCAATTGCACATAAGTCAAATAGTTATCCAGACTTTGTAGGAATATTTCCCCGTCAATAAATCTCACACTATTTAAAAACTCCGGGCCAACGTGACAGAAGCCTGTTAGATTAATTAGAGCAAGGTCAGAAAATCTGAACTCACAGCTACTTTCATGTCACAGTTTTGTTCCACCTACCGTAACCTGATTGTAAACTCATATATGATTTTAAACGAGTATGTTAGGGTGACTTTATTGCCTCCATTTATACACAAAGGCAGATTTCTTCAGTCTACTTCTCTCTGACAACAGTCAACTATGTGTGCAACCAAGAAAAAAGGTTTTCTCTTTCTACTCATCATCAATATTTTTTTAAAAAGGATTTTTTTTTTAAATCAGGAACTTCACAGTCTAATCTTGGATTGTAACCAGGATTCAAGAGACTACAAGGCCATACAAAATGTGGAACTGGCAAGAGGCAGGCAGTATAATCTTAAGTTTCACTACGAATAGATCAACTCTATGGGAACGAGAGGACATTATTGTCTCTACCCCTGTTCAATTTCTGACCTTATCATGTGACCATCAAAAAGGAGGGTGCCCCAAATCTGATGGGTTTTGTGTGAAGTGGACCCTGGAGGTGAAATTCTGACCTTGATGGGGTCAATATTTCATCTAGAATTCCTTGAGACAAGCCTCCAAATCATTCCTTAGGCTTGCAGCTTGTGGTAGCTGGCTGACATTCATTTACTATGGACTTAGGTCAAACCTGGACAGGGATCAAGAGATGAAAGGCTCTATATCTCATTATCAATAATCAGTGTTCTTCATTACCCCCCAAAAAGACATACTTCATTCTTATCTACAAGGATGTCAAACTTAAAAAGGGATGAGGTCAAATTTTGTTACTTCTATTTATTTCTATTTGCTGCTTGTAAGACAATTTCTTCTTTCACTCTTATAGCTAAAAGTGAAGAATATAAATACTTTCCATGATATCGGAGAGGTTCTCCTATTTTTTTTTTGCGTAAGTTTTATTAGACATAGCAATAAAGAATTAAACAGAAATCCTTCCACATATGAATTTAAAGAAGAAGAAAAAAATGCAGAGGTTGAGGCCAAGTCTGGCCTTACCAATCCACAAACTCTTTTCAGCAAAGCATGTGTCTTTCATATGTTGCCTTATAATAGAGGATTGCAAGTTCCCCAGGAGTTTTTCCTAGTTGCAGAAGTCATGACACTGAAAGAATATCCTCTGAAAGGATAGAGACAGTTTCTCCATTAGTGTGAAGCCATACAATTCCTCCATTTTCAGCGGAATTATGTTTTAACAAACCACCTAAGGAGATAACCCATAATTTTACGCAGCTAATTCTAAAACACTAAAGAGAAGTTTTAGAAGGAAAATCCTGATGTTACTGAACAAACAGAACATAACATCAACTTCCCACAGTTACTTGTAATGCTCTATAAATAATAGCATGCTCAAACAGTCAGAGATTTTACTGTGACTGTAAATATCTGCAAAATGTCAAACCCATCATTTGTTAATCTGTGAAAAATTTCATGGCCAAACTGATTTGCATTATTCCCAAAACAGGAGTTTGCATACATACACATGGAAGAAAAGTAATGAAAGACAGCAAATGGCATAAAAAGAGACTTCTGAATACATCAATTAAAATAAATAAATAAAGTTTACTGATTACATTGGGTTAACAACTTTTCTTCTACCAGAAGCAAACCTGTAAGTACCCAAGACCTAGACAGTTGCTCTCCAAAATCTAACCAATCTTTCAAACAGTTTCTCGCATTCAGACTCCACATTTTAACACCTTGATCAGAGCAAAGGGTAGATGCTTAATTACTAGTGATCAATGAAAACTCTTCAGCAAAGTATCGAACAGAATTGTAGGAGATCCATTCAATCCATTTTTTTTTAAATCAGTCCCCATCTGCAGCTGGAAGACACTTTCAGAGAATGTGATCCTACAAACCTTTGCTCAAATGACCAGCTCTTCTGACATCTGTTTCTTGATCCCTATATGAGCAGTGTTAATCATAGGAAGCCTTTCAGAAACTCAAAAACTGACATTTCTTTGCTTAGAGACAGGTAACATCTGCATGGGTTTTCATAAATGAGAAGCCAAGCTATCTGCAGAGATTCTTATGAAACTATGACAATAACAGACAAAAGTGAGGAGGGGGCAGGGGAATGGAAAAGGAAAAGGAGAGAAAAGAGGTAATAGGGACATGGGTGGAGACGGAATCTCTGACCTGGATCTGTTGCTGAAGAAGGTTAATTTTGTGTTGTTGCTGCAGGAGCTGCTGCTGTTGTCTTGCAATCTGTGGAGAAATTGCACAGAAGAAATATGAGATATGGATCATCTTTCCTGGAACTGGTACATAGGAATTTTCCACCCTGCTTCGTTCTTTAAAACTGCTCTATTAAGCTAAAAACCTCCAAGTGTGGGTGGCAGCAGCTTGGACTGAAGCAGGTGCTCATATTCAGGAGCAATTCACACCTGATACTAATGTGAAAGGGACATTATGGACAGAGGCAATTAGGGACATTAGGGACAATGCTGTGCCGGATATGAAGAGAAGGAATGATGCAAAAATCTCTTCTCTCTTGTTACCTTATGGAGTGGCACTGCTGAAGCCAAAAAACATGAGCATTCATCTGCTCCTCCCTGCTGGAGGAGGAAGAACAGTGGCAGAGAGGATGGCAAACAGGAGGATAAGGTAGAAGAGGCAAGAAAAGTAGGATGGACAGTAATAATCTTTTCACTTTGGGTACTACCCACTCAAAGCCTTCAAGAGAGGAAGTTTGGCACCCAGGAGAAAGTTGTTAGTGTGTGCATGTCACTGAGGGAGAAACAGGTACCGAGAGCCTGGAAATGGGTTTGGGAAAATCCCTTTGCTGCTCAGCACCTCCATGGGGTGTCCCCTGAAAGAAGCTGGGGGCTGATGCAGGTCAGGGGACCTCCACGCTGAAACCAGTTTACGGAAGTTGTTGAAGTAGGTCTAAGTCTTCTAAGTCAAAATCACCTGTACTTTCTCTAAGAACTTCCTCTCTTTCTCCTTTGGCTGAGTGATGGAGAAATCTACTAGCCTACCAGGAAAATGCAGACAGTACTGTAACCACAATTTTCGAAGGACTGAGAGAGAAACCAACATATACCTCAAAACTGAGAAACAAACATAAAATCGTTTACTTGAGTCGTTGCAGAAGCTCTGCTCTCATTGAGAGCTAGCACAGCAGCTATAAGGAGGATTCCTCAGGGTGAGATACGCCTTTCCACATACTGAAGGGGAAGAGTTTTAAGCATTATTCCCCTAAGGAGTTCTTTTTTTCATTGCTATTATTAAATTATTATCACAAGAAACACTTGCTTATTGTTAACTCCACATCCAAAAGATTAACAAACTCTTTTCTTTCTAGAGCCTCTCCTTAAATGACCATAACTATTTTTTGTTGATTTTTAAAAATTCAGTTAACTTCTATATAACACTGAATTATAAACAATGCCTTAAATTAAAAGAAATGCAAATTATCCTAATAGTAACCTTGCCGATTTTCTTCCTGCCTTCTCCTCCATTTGTTCCGTTTTCTTTTTCACTTATAGATCATTCAGCCATCCTAAAACAATAGCGACTTTAGTAGGCAGAGCAAAAACAATAGGTCCTGTAGGATGTCTCCTCATCTTGCCAGTCCCTCCACACACCGTTGCTTACACACAGGTATAAGCAACAGTGTGATACAATTGAACATGCAAAATTTTGTTAACTTCATAAAAATTAATGTAACTGCAAGTATGCAGACATTGGAATAAATAAATAGAAAGCTTACCTCCTTTACATAAGTGCAAATATGATTGCAATATTCAAAAAAGCATAGATATATGCTCAGATAGATCTATATGTTTTGAGATAAGAGGCATGAGGATGCACTATCAACAAAATATTAGGCCGGATATCTAAGCATTTATCTAAGCATGCTCTTCTCAACTTGAGGTACGTTCATTTCTGCTAAAAGTTGCATGTTTCAAATTCATTCAAAAAAATTTGTGCTCTTGCATAAAATGTTGTGGATATCTGTATATATTTGAACTGTTCATACGTGGATACGTTTTTGCACCTCCAGTGGGGGGTATATTTGCAAGAACATAAAATCAAACATTTAAAATGCAGGGAAAAAAAAAGACACACACACACATTTGTTCACTGATTTTACATTCTTCCCTACATTTTTTTCAGTGTCAGCAAAAAGACCCCCTTTTTTTAAAAAAGAAAGGTTACGATCCCAGTGCCATGTTTTGTAGCCTCTATACCTATTCAGTATGCTTGAATGCAAGCGGTATTGGAAGAGTATTCAAGAGAGTTGAATTTGCACTGATTTGCACTTATGAAAAACAAGCCAGTATGGAAAGAGAATCCCCCGAGCTGTAGGGTATTCCTTTCAAAGACAAAGAACACAGAAATTTTACACACTCCAAATTAAGACGCTGTTCCGATATACCTTTATTCAAGTTTCTTCTCCTAAGAAAAGGAAGGAACACAAATTCTTGGTAGAGAACAAACTCGAGAAGCACCCACCGTAAAAGCTGAACTGCTGGAGAGCCCTCCTAGGAGTGGCTTTAAGCTGGAGGCCCCTGCGCTACTCACTCACCTGCTCTTGCTGCTGCTTGGCCAGCTCCATTTGCTGGCGCTGCTTCTCGATCTGTGATGCCGCCAGCTTCTTCTGCTCGTCGTGAGCTGCCAGCAGCTGCTCCCGCAGGCTGGTCAGCTGATTGATCATGCCCATGAGCTGCCTTTCTTTCTCAGCGAGGCTTTCTGGAGTCCCTGAGCATCGTACGGCGAAAAACACAAAAAGGTAAAGAGGAGAGGGGAAATTCAGAATTAGTTCGGTTTTTATTTTGCAACTTCACTGTAAGCAAAGTTTTATCAGAACAAAAGTGCAGCAGCATATTGCAACATATTTGCAGGAAAATGAGCCAGGAAGATGTTCTTGTGTGTTAGTGTTCCCCTTCAATGCTTGCTTGCCCTTTCATCTATTTCGCATTGCCCTTTTTTTTCCCCAGCATTAATAGGGAAAAAAAAAATGGTCTCTTTTATATGAGTTTCAAATTTTCATATTATTTACACACCACAGCCATCATGGGGATCAAACCCAACATTTCCACCATGAAAAGGCTGTAATATTTTTTGTCAGAAACTTATGACAAAACGATGCCAAGCTTTTCAGCTTGCAGAGGCTGCCGGGTGCGTATCCGCATCTCCCCAGAGCCGAGGGCGAGCACAGCAGCCTCCTCGCTGGCGGATGCCCCCGTGCCCGGCACTCTCACCATCAGCAGCACAGCGTCCCAAAGCTGCCGGCAGCTGCTCTGCCATCCAGGGCTGCCCACGTGAGCACAAAATGGTAGAGGGTTTAACGTGTCTATAGCTGGTATCACTGGTGTTGCTGAAGAGGAGAATTTTTAAAGGAAAAAAAAAACCAAATGGCTTGCATAAATGTGTTAGAAAAATGAGGTGAGTTAAAGGCAACCCAGTGTCTCTGCTATTTTTACTGTCATTAGTTGTTTCTTATATGAGAGTTCAAAAGACGACTGGCTTCCTCTATCTCAGGAGCATTCAGCAAAAAGAGGCCTCCTTCTGCCCAGAATGACAGTGGTTATAAGGGAAGGGAAGAAAGAATTCCAAAGAAAAATCATCCAAAGCTACGACTCATACCCTCAAAACAAAAATGCCAGTATTAGGATACCTAATACCCTTTCACTGTGAATTTAAAAGACACAAAATATGTGTAGCAGCTAATCCACAGCTATCTCCAGCACCACCACAGCCTCTCCTCTGAGTTAGGCCCTGAAATCCTGTCCCGAGAAGCTGTAGGAAACAATTAGGGCTATCTGTGGCTATGCCACCTCGGGAAAGGCTGCTCTGGGGACAATGCTGCCACAGAAACCTTTCTCCAACATAGGAAGTGTTCTTCTGCCAATGTCACCAATGCTCTCCAAGTGGAAAAAAAAAAAAATTGGCTACTGCACTAAACACATTCCTAGCCAACTATCAGTCAGACATGGAAAAGAGCTACTGGTAATAGCTCATTTAGGCTAACCCCCTGCCAGTGCAGGAATGTTCCCTACAATATATTTACTACAGCTTTCTAGATTGGATTGAAATGTCTGAAATGGTGAGTCATCCGCTGCTTTCTTTGGAAGATTATACCACAGTCTTAGAGGTGTCACTGTTGGGGATATTTGCTTGATATTTAGTCTAATTTGCATTCACTTAATTTCATCCTCGCACTCCCAAGCAGCATCCCATTTGCTACTTTAACCAGCTCCAAGCTCTTTAATGCATTTGTACACAGTTACATACAACTGGGAAAACACAAAGAATGAAGCTTTTCATATAAAGGCAATGTCACTTGATTTAACTTCCTGTTAAGTTGCCAGAGATCTATGTGAAAATATCCTTGCTATATAACAAAGATCTACACAAAATATACTCAGATATGTATCCAGAAAAAAAAAAAAAAAAAGGAAAGCAGAAAACTTCACAAACAACCTAAAATAGAAAGCACAGGACTTCAAAACTGCTTTGTTAAAACCTTCTGTGAGGAAGAATAGAAGGCAGTGGTAAAAAACTACCAGTCTTTTAACTTACAACTTCCATTTCAAACTTTAGAGGCAGAGAAGTAGTTTAAGTAAGTAATGCATTTGCCACCTGGCCCCACAATTAGTTAGAAGTGTCTATTACAGCTTCTCCATCCTTCAATTGCTTTCTTTAGGGAGAAAAACAAGAGTGCAGCATTTCCAAATGGCACAGGCAAAGGTTTCTCAAAGGCAGCTCCTGCCTTGCTCTGTCGGCTGCTGGTATTTTAAACTCCTGTAACATTCATCTGCTGCTGATTTGCTGGGCTTACCTAGTCTCGTTGGCAGTGCAACACTTTGCACACGCTGAAGTGTCTGCAAACTGAAAAGTGTTTGCAGATTTTTTTTCTAAGTTTTTACTGAAGCGTGTGTGTGCGAGAGAGAAAACTAGAGAGAGAGAGAAGGAATACATAGTATTGGGCTAGTTTTAAAGAAAGTGCAAGAAAATACAAATCACTGTCAAATAAACTGTTCAACAAGTACAGTGACACACATCAAAGATAGGTAGGATTGGATAATCAGTGTATTTTGAGCTCTGACAGTAGCTTTCAGCTGAGAATCAAGAAGCACTTTGTAGATTAAATTAATCCCCACCACACCTCTGAAAGGTGGAAAACTGTTTCCATATGTGAACGCTGCCCGACGGCGGCAGAGCGCGGCATCTCCGTGTCCAGCCGGGCGGCCTCAGGCCACGCGTCCCCGAGCGGAGAGCGCGCCCAGCGCTGCCACCCTCGCCCTGGGCAGCTGCAACCACCCGCCTGCCGGCCACGCAGCCGCCGAAAACGCTGTTTTAACCATCTGATCACCTGGAGAGGAGCGCAGAACCACTCCTGCCGGGAACACAACAGCTTTATTTAAGTGGCAGGAGCAAGGCCAAATGATGGATGAATGAAGAGCAAGAGGTCGGGCCGATGACCTGGCAGTAAAGAAACTCCAGTTGTCGTTCACCAGACTCAGTTTCTTGGTTATTATTTATGTTTTAAATGACCTTTGAGACGCCAAAGGGCACGCTTTATGCACTGACTTCTGCTAAGTATGACCCGGGCCCCGCTGCCTTGCCCTGGCACAGAACTCACAAACGCGAGTTCTTCTCGCATCGCTCTCCCTGGGCAGCTTCAGTTTGACAAACCACCGCTGCTGCTGCCGATGATGATGATGATGCTCAGCAGCAGCTTTTAGCACAGCTTTTAACCAGGAGGCCACCGGCCCTTCGGGACACTGCTTCTGAGCCTGCCTGGCTCTCAGCGCGCTGCCACCGCTGTGGCAAAATGTGGATTCCTCACAACAAACCTAGCGGCACCCAAGTGCGCGCTATGATCTGACACCGTGAACGGCCTGAGAAAAGATGCTTTCCAGATGCATCAGCTCTTCACTACCACCAAAAAGGGGGATCCAGAGAAGAACGTGTTTGTGGGTGCAGGGCTTGCAGTACATGGCAATAAAGAAAGACTCAAATTAGTGGCCTCCTGGATCACCCAACCTGAACTTTATCTCAGATCACTGCACATAATAGAATCTAAGTACTAAAAGAAAAGTATGTGAATGTGAAATAAGCTATTACAGATTCTTAGTTATGATGCACAGTCCCAGGCTGGCGGTGGCTGTAATGTTTTAATAAACTTTGGAGTGTAGGCACCAATAAGACCAAATGACACACTCAGAGTGAGAAAATGAACAGGAGAAACCTTGGCATATTCATCCAAAACAGAACCAAAAAGAAAAGAAAAGGAAAAGAAAAAAAAAAAAGATAAACTGCTGTTGCCATCAAAACAACAAATATTTTAATTCAATCCAGAGAATAAGAATGTAAATGAGAAGTTGGAATTGCCAATATTTTCCTAACCAGATAGAATGATAGAATCATAGAATGCTCAAGGTTGGAATGGACCTCTAGAGGTCATCTAGTCCAACCCCCCTGCACACGCAGCCTGTTCCAGTGCTCTGGCACCCTCACTGTTAAGAATTTTTTCCTTAAGTTCCTGTGGAACTTTTGGTGCTTTGGTTTGTGGCTGCTTCCTCTAGGCCTGTCAGTGTCCACCACTGAAAAGAGGCCAGCACCATCCTCCTCACTGCCTCCCCTGAGGTGCTGATAGACACTGATCAGATCCCCTCTCAGCCTTCTCTTCTCCAGGCTGAACATGCCCAGCTCTCTCAGCCTCTCCTCACAGGGCAGGTGTTCCAGGCCCCGATCACCCTCAACTTCAAGCTTCTGCCACTGATGGCTGCGTGATGAGCATGTTTGCTCGCAGCCCCACACCACTTAACGCGTTACACGAGCGCTGCACAGAGCCACGCAGGGGTTCGCATCCCCTCCGAAGCTGGTAGCTAGCAGTGTCATCCATCAGAGGCGCACGCGTGCACACTCACCCACACCCCTGCAGACACTGAAATTTATCCCCCGAGTCAGCTTACTATCAAAGTAATTACCTAAATAGCTTTTGAACTGTCAGCATCTGTCTTGCAAAGAAAAATCAAAGAAAACAACGCGCTACTATAGGGCCTGCAAGACACAATAATATTGTATCACGTTTGTGTCATTAACTGCAGTTACTAAATAAAAAATCTTTCCTGTTTCCATGAAGCTCTGTAGGGGAAAACAACCGCAAAAAACATTAAATGGAAATAAGACTATTTTGAAGTACCCTTTGTATTTTGAATGATGATAAGATACAATAATAATAATTAGGACATGCAGCAGGCAGCATTTTTTTAATTTCAAACCATTTGCTAATTGTTCTTCATAAAGACTGTTAGCAGGCAGAAAAGCGCTGGGATGTATTACTTTTCTATGGGAGAAAACTGAGGCGTGACATCTTAGAAACTTGCCTGAAGTCTTTCTTAACTTTACGCACCGCAAGCAGTTTTATTGATGGCTGTGCTGAAGGCACCAGCAGAACTACTGCAGAAAGCCAAGGATTTTATCAGTGACTTCCACAGGGACACTTGTTAAAGAAATATATAACTCTTTGCAAGATCAAGTTTGGTAACAGGTAGGGTTCTCTCTACAGGGACCCTGTCAGTGAGGGAAATATTGACACTGTACAGCTAACCAAGGGACAAATCCACGTATTGGGTATCAGAGTAGTTAGGAAAAGGGTAGTCAGGACACAACTGCACTCCAGCTGAAAACTGAGTCATGTCCAAGCATTTACTGCAGCGATGTAGTTTTTTTTTCAGTGAGATTTTAGGCACATAAGAGTTTAAATACAAACCTGAAAAAATGAGTTTTATTAAACTGAACAACCTAATAACTAGGCAGACCTTGGAAGAGTTAAACCCCTACCAGCACTAACATCTTTGTATCCAAATAAAAACATCAGGGCAGCAGTCCACAAAATAAGTATCTTTGCTTGAGAATTTTAGTGCAGTATCTTTTCTTGACACTTTTTTTTTCCCTCATCCATTTTGAACCACTTTTATCTCCACCTCTACTTCCTAAAGTTCACTTTGGTGCATTAAATATCCCAACCCAATATTCCTATGCTCGGCAAGGGAATCAGGAGAGTGAAACAGAGAAGCCACCTAGCTTTCTTCTATTTAACAGCAAAATAGTCTTAGTCATGCCCCCTTTCAAATCATCAAAGTAAAAGCTGATATTAATTTTAAAGAGGGCTGCGCTCCCCTGGGTGCACACGCAGACCTGCTGCTGGCGTCACCTCGAGTGCTGTACGGGAGGCCACGGGGAGCCGACGTTACGTTCGCTCGGCGAATGTACTCCTGTAAACAGAGCTGACGGCTGAGGTGAGTTCAGAATTTAAACTCTTCTTTTCTCTGCCTTTGAACAGAAGTGTCAGACGTTTATTACCAGTGAGGAGCGCACAGTTTAAACGCTGTGCTGTTGCAGTTTTGCCGTGTGTGTCTGTGGGTGGATGTGGCTATGTGCTTGTGCACGTGTGCAAACTCCCTCCATGCTTCCTTGATCAATGCTACAGGGTGTTTTATTATGGACTGGCATGGAGCTTTTCAAGCCCATAAATCTTGGAGCTATCAGGGCATAAACATCTAAAAATTGGCATTTTTCATTAAGCATTTAAGCCAGCTTTACTACACAATGACTGTCATCACTTGCAGCTACCTACCTTGCTAAATGAAATGACTTCATCTGCTTGATATGGGAAGTCAATGTAATAAAAGGAAACCTTTTGACTACTTTTTACTCAGCAAACCACAGCCACCAGAAAAATATAACAAAAAAAAAAACCCAAACAAAATAAAATAAGGAAAAGGCTCAGAATTCAAACCTACTTGTCTGTACCTACAGTTTTATGCAATGAATCTTCTTTGTAGGATGAATAAAAGTCTTTTTAAGGACTGCAAGCTAAAAGGAAGTTAGTTATTTCAGCATGTGGCCCGTCTCAATCTTTCAGGCTTCGCTGGAAGACTTTGAAAAATGAACAAAAACAAATGATGAACAATTACCATCTTTTGCCATTACTACCCTCAAGAATTAATATTCTGTGGGGACAAAAACTCAGCCGTCTGCTCTGTAACAGACCGACACATTACTATTTCGCAACGCTGGAAAGAAGTTGTCAGTGAAGATTCTTTATTTGCTGTCATAAAAAAAAAGTTTTGGGACAGTAGACAGCAAACAAAGCTCGGTTTTTAACCAGGTTAGTAACTTATTGTCAAGGTTACAAAAGGAATAGACAACATCTGTATTGAGACTATTTCTCAGAGGTTATTCACTGTTTTACTGTCCAGACAACAAGCTAGAATCACTAGGCTAGAGAGCTAGCATGTCCTTGTGGAGTTAATGCAGAAAAAAACGCAGAAGAAAAAAAAAGAAGAAAAAAAAAACAGTAAAAGCTGTGTGTGTGTATGTATATATATACTTCATTTTGACAGACGGGGAATTACAGCTCAGCAACATTCATCACCCTCAGCAAATCTTTGAGGTCCTTTTAGTACAAAGGAGAATTGGTCCCTTTTGTCATCCAACACTCTGGACGATGCTTAAATAAAGTGGTTTGGCCTCCATATGTTCAAACAAAATAAAGCCACTGGCATTTGCTATTTTAATTAGTTCAATTTCAGTATATTTTCCTCTATTAATAATCTTTCTCTTTTTTAATAAAAGATATATTTGATTTAAGCAGAACCTCATTTTTATTTCTGGTCAAAATAAGTGTCTTCACTTGGGGAAAAAAAAAAAAAAAGGAAAGGGAGGGAGAGATTCAAGCCCAGTCTGATTTTGCTGCTTTGTCATAAATCCTCATTTTTTTGCATTTTTGATGCTTTCAAAAAGTTTCCTCCAATCGTCCTTTCAAAGACACTGCCCCCAACTAACCTCCTCCTCGAGGGTCACATCGGTGCGGCCCCGTCCAGCCCCTGTCCCCGCTGCAGCCTTTCAGCTGCTCTGCAAGAGCGTTGCTGGGGCTCCGCTGGCGCTCGCTGCTCCTCTGCAGTCACAGAGCATCGCGTGGCGCCGTCAGCAACCTCCACTATTTCTGCAGCTGCCAAACTCCCTCTCAAAACTTAGCTTTCCCTGTGTGCCACTAGGCAGCTCCCCCCCAGCACGCTGGAAATATTAGCAAAGGCTAAATCTCACTGTCAGCAAACTGCTCCTCTTAAACACCCCCAAAAATAAACAGAGAAGAAGATACTAAGTAGGCTGCAGTAAATACTGAATTTATCGTCGTTAAAAGCCCACAAGCACACACTTACCTCCTTCACTTCTGACTATCTCACCCTCCTGCTCTCCCCACTCCAAATAATACAATACTCTCCACAAAAAGTAACACAAAAGGTCCACATCTGACATAAGTTTGCAAATATTTTTCAACCATTAATTTGCACAAGTTAGGGCTGCTAAGAAAGTGTGCATCTTTCGCACACCTCCCAGGGGGCCTGCGCTTTATTAGACACAGGTTTAAAGCCGGTGCTTTCCCCATGAACAAGCTCCCTCCTCTGCCCCCGCCTCCTCGCACGCCACAGCCGAGGCAGAATCCCTCGCTTTCTTGTCTTCAGTTTACAGATTATGAGATCCAGAGTGTCACTCACTGGATTACTGCACATAACCTGAGCGCTACCCAAAGCTTACTTGTCTCCAACTTGTCCAGTGTTACTTAAATGGAATTATCCGTCACAATCCATATGCCGAATCTGCATAGCCCACTTATCTCAAGATTCTGTGTGTCACCTACCAGATTATCCGTTTTAATCCATACATTGAATCTACATAACATATGTCTTTAATTCACGGGCTCTGACGAGCTATAGTATCACTGAATGGATTATTTCTCTTTATCCATTATTGGCAGTCCTAAGACTGTTCAGTGCATACTCTCTCATGCCCCATCTCCTGAACACATGAGTAAGATTAAAGTCCTCAGCAAACCAGGCTCTATCGTACATCAAACACAGTTTGATATAAATACCTGCACTGATGCTTCATGCAACTCGGAGCGTAGGCTCTCGGACAAAATAAATGCCTGTGTCAGAATGCATTAAACATTAGGGCTGGCAGACTAATCTTCCTTTCAGTCACACTTACACATCTGGAGTAACTGCAGCAAACTCCATGGAGTCACCTAGACTTCAGGGTACTCAGGGGAGAGCCAAATCTGCCCTCCTGATGATCCCTTTTGTGGTGGGGGCAGAAAACAACCACAGTTCATGGGCGTTGTTGAGGAAGAGACCTGTGCAATGGATTTTCAGGCAAACAAAACGCGGGCCAGGCCCGGGCCTGCCCAGGGGCAGTCACCGTGACCGCTGCCTTCGCCTCGCACAGGCCCCGCTCCCAGAGACTGGAAACGAGAGCCCGGCAGCCGATTGTTCTGCACGCCCGGCCGCAATCAGCCAAGAGGGGAACCTATAAAATATGTATTATTTTTGCTTGACAACTCCTGATAAGTGTGAGATGAACGAGATAGGCCAGGCCCGGGCCTGCCCAGGGGCAGTCACCGTGACCGCTGCCTTCGCCTCGCACAGGCCCCGCTCCCAGAGACTGGAAACGAGAGCCCGGCAGCCGATTGTTCTGCACGCCCGGCCGCAATCAGCCAAGAGGGGAACCTATAAAATATGTATTATTTTTGCTTGACAACTCCTGATAAGTGTGAGATGAACGAGATAGCGAAAGGGCCTTGTGCACAGTGGGGCACTTTTGAAGAGAGTTTTCCTCACCTCACGAGGAGGATGAGCCCTCCTCCCTGCAGGCGATCAGCTTGAGGCCCGACGCGCCCTCTGCTTCTCCGGATACAAACCTGCCTCACCCATGAATAACCCAGGGGCCTTTTGTGGCCTCTTCTCAAACAGGACAGATACAGGTGGTTTTGTATATGCTTCAGCCAATTCAATATCGTTTTGCAGTTTTAAGTATTTTAATTAACTGCATGTTTTGTGCATTTGACTAGAGACTGGCTTGTTCTGAACAGAATAAAAATTGAAGGGTTTTCGTAACAAAATTTCTTAAGAAATCTCCACTGCCAAGCTTGGATTGTTTATGTAGCCTCATCCTACCTCGCTAAGTACACAGTCACATTTGAATTACATTTCTACAGATACAACAGCTTCTAGATTGTGCCCCATTTTAAGTATAAAGGAATTTCCTTGAAATACATTTCAATCAAGCTCTGGCATGTAAAATTATATTTTATTTTTCTTTAGTAGCTAGACATCGATAGATCCTTTTAACTGAGGCATTAAAGTCTCTAACTAGAACTCTGTAGACAGTTTGTGATGGTTCTTCCATTTTATAGGCACATAAATGAAGAAAAGGGGGCTTAAAATAGCCTCTCAAAGCAACAAAACAGGAGGAAGAACCGAATACGAAACTAGGGAATCTGGCTGCTTATTCCAGCCATTCACAAACTTTCCTACCTTTAATAAAATATTACTGTTTTCTAACCTCAAAGAAATAATATGAGTAGCAAATAAAGGCTTCTACTCACTCTCCCTTTCTTTTAATCTCTACCAGGGAATAAACTTCTATGGCAGTAACACAGACTTGAGCATTAACAATATGTAGTCTAGTGCTGAGACTTTAGCACATGACGTACTAAAACTCCCCCAGATCTAATGCAAAACACAATGCAATTTTGAACAGTTAGATGGAAAAAACTATTCAGAGCATAAGACAGTTGGACAGTACAGCTTCTAGTACAGTCCGCATTCCAGGGTGTATTAATAACAAGACACTACTTGGGCAGTGTTTCCAAATATCACTAATAGAGAACCGAAAAAAGAAAGAAAGAAAAAAAAGATCAAAAAAATGCATCTGCCAGGCGAAATATAGGGAGAAGTTAATTAAAAAGAAAAAAAAAAACCCACACAACTGGCAAACTTAATAACTCCACATTCACACGGAGGGACCAAAGCCCCTTGGGGAGTACTCCGGCCGGGGGCGCTTGCTCGCGCGCCCGCGAGCGTGGCCGGGCGGCGCTCGCGCACCTTCCGCGCGCGCTGTCCCGCCACACACAGCTGCGGCACAGCTGAGCCATTGTTCGGGCTCCCGGCCGCGGTGCCATGAGCACCGCATTCCTGGGCACTCCACAGTCAGCCGCCGTGACCCCCCAAGAACCTGTAAGTCAAATTCATTTACCCCCAGAGGGCCGTGCTCTATTGTATCCTCCCTCCTTTCCAGCCACCTAGGAACAATGGACAATAATTGCAACTGTCACGGCAGTCAGTAGGAAAAATAAACCCGCGCCTGTTTTCACAGCTTACTGCCAAGCCCCATCCAAACACCTAATAACCATGCCCCGGCCGACCGTGGAGGCACCGTTGCCCTGGAAAGCCTCAGATGTGAGGCCTTTGAACGGGGCTGCAGAACAATAACTCAACTTGTGCTCAAAATATGAAGCTAAAAAACAAAAATTAAAGCAAAGCAAACTCGGCTTTGAGGCTGTGCTGTTGCTCCCATCCTCCCCCCGGGCAAGACGGAAAGAAGGGCTGTTGAATTGCTTTGGTGCTAGTGTATAGCTGCCGCCGCCACTGCTTTCAAGTTGAGCTTGTGAAGAGGGAAGAGAGGAAGGGAGAAAAAAGCTCGGCCTCCACCAGAACAAGATCAGAGGGCCGTGGAGCAGCCTGCCTCGCCAGCGCACCGCGCGCTGCGGAGGCGCTTTGCTCGGAGCCCGGAGAAGAGGAGGCTCCCAGGAGCGCTTCCAAACCTCGGGCAGACGGGAGTCAAGGCCGCCCCGCGCGCGTGGCAGCCCTGCTGGGACTCGCACTGCAGAGGGAAGCTGCCCGCTCCCTGCGCCCGCCCGCGGCTTGGGAGCTCCAGCAGGGCTGCAGACGATGCTGCTGTGCTCAAACAGCTCAGTCTTCAGGGCCTTCCCTACCTCTTTATGACCTGTTGCTTTACACGCATGACAAAAATAAGCTCTGTGGGAATAAAGAGCTCTGGGTTGGCCCTCTGTTATAATAATAATAATATCTCAGCCTATTTGGGGCCGAAGCACTGTATTCTGTTGCAAAGTTATCCTACATATGTAGCAGCTACGCATTTTTGAATTACAGCCTCTCGGGGAGAAGCTAGGGGAAGTAAGTGGCATACTTTCCTGCTTGTGTAAGTCGGCAGGCCTAGAGCAAAGTAGTGCTGGTGGCTTGTTTGTGACAGGTTGGAAGGCACACAGAACTGAAATAACCCCAAGCCTGCACATGCACCAATATATCAGCCCACAGAGCAATTCCACAGATGTGGTTTCATGTTGTATGCTTTACTGCATGTTGCCATCTCCTGCGCAGAAGGGCCTTAAGCCTTCTAGGCGCGAGCCCTGGGAGCTTATCTCAATAAGGATCTCGGCACTGGGGCCAGCCGTAGTAAACAGACCAGCTAGAAATAATGAGAGAAATACAGGGCAGTTCAGAAAAACAAAACAAAACAAAGCAGAGTTCAATTTTAATCGCATACCACTTTAACAACTCCAAAAACCATTGGCTTTGATTGTGCTACTCCAGATGTACACTGATATAAATGAGAGAAGAATCAGAGTCACTGTTTCTTTTCAGAGGGATAATGGCTGCTCTGGAAACTATGTATTTTTGACACACATCTATTTTGAGTCATTTCTTCATCACAAGTAAGGAAGAAGAATTACAAAACTATTAAATTACATGAAAACAACTACAGGTTCCCTTACAATGACCTCATATATATAAAATGGGGAAGTATTTTGGCAAAGCAGAGGCTACTGCTGCTGGAGAGTGGTCAAATTTTGTCATTTTCCTTCTGGAGCAGGGCTTTAAAAGAACATGCTTTAGTGCACAGATGTTGTACGCTGTCTTTTAAAATCTGCACCGGCTAATTTCAGTACCTAGAGGTATCATTACACAAACTTTGCTCTTTTTTTGCTATGCACAGAAAAGTCAAATATATTTCCATCACCAAAATCTGTCCCCAAAACAGCAAGGACTTGTGGTCATGGTCAGATTTCAGAAGTTGAGATCTACTATAGCTCAACATCATATAAGTCTATGTTTGATACGTGAATTGACTTTTATTTCAGCCTAACAATAGGATTGTGTCTTGTAACACAAAGCAAAACATGCAACAAAAGCAAAACATAAGTTCAGTAACGTAGGAGAACATGCTATTTCATTTCTTTCTATTAACTACAGACACAGAGCATACACTTAACAGTTAAGTGCCATTTAAGATGTTTCAAGCAGAGGGGAAGGAAGAGAAACAAACAAGCAAAGTTCCATAAAGGCAGCGACAAACATATTTTTCATTTGCAATTTGCTTTAGCACAGAAATGGTGTTACCTTTTATTTCTCCAAAGTTCCCTGATCCCATGGCAAGAAGTTTGTCTTTCCAGTCCTTTGATAGTAGCTTTTCAATACTGGGAGTTTCTGAGTGAAGGAGGGGAAAAAAAATGTAAGCAAATCAACATGACTGTCCTCACAATAGAACTCATTAAAAGTCTATCTGCTAAAAATAAGGCCAGCCCTATGCTGGGCCCCAGTTCATAATGACTTCATCAACAAACTGATAAGCGGGGAGGGGAAGAGAAAAAAGAAAAAAAAGAGAAGGGAAAGAAAAGAAAAGAAAAAAGAAAAAAAGAATGTGTTTTGTCACCTGCTGTTTCAAAACCATTAGCTTTTTCCTCTTGTGGAACAAAGCCATAGTAATTCCCTATGACAATGGGTACACATAAACCTGCAGTTCATTGTTTTTCAATTTGGTGAACTAGTTCCTGCTTTTAATGGATGCTTGTCAAAGTCGGGGTGTAAGGCTGCAGTCAAAAAATAATTATGTTGATAAAATGCAGAGCAGAGAGAGAGAGAGGCAGAGAGAAAGAGGGAGAGAGAGAAGCAAAGAATTAGCTCCTAAATCTGCTACATGTAATTATATCCCTCTGAGTGTTTACAATTACATCCACTTTATAATGTGTGTTTAAACATCGCGTGGTGGTAAGCATACTGTGGCAAGATTTTCCAGTAACACGCACATTATAAATAATAATAAAAAGTTGGGTATGAAAAATGCTTTAAACGGTTGCAAAATCCAGGGAGAGAAAAGGCAATGCCGAGAATGGAAACCCATTATTTGCTCATTTCAGATTCTATCACTTCCTTTAAAAATAAAATAAAATAAAATATATTTGCTCAGTATTTCCAGGAGAAATGCACTGAGGGTGTGGATGGGTCTGATATTTATGTCTATAACTCTTGTATTCTGACCTCTTTTTGTGTAGAATTTTAATGCATAAGTAAATATAAATGCTAATAAAATTCAGAGAACATTAAACTCAATTCCAAACAATGTAATTGTATATTCTTGTCAGCATTTAGATGGGTACACAATTACAATAGCTTTCAATCCCACGATTAGCACTGCATTCAGTTAGAAAATGGAGTGTACTAAAAGATAAGTGTCCCAGTATGCGCCATCTAAATAACAATACCCACACTTATTATCTGGATCTAAGACATATACTGCTATTCTCCACATTTGTGTTTATGTGTATTTGTATTTGTTCAGGCATTTGTTTACCCCCTACTAGGAGCATAAAGGGAGTACATGTTAACTTATCAAAGGGACCGTCTGGCCTAGAGACCATACAATTATTAGCAACTGGTTAATTTTCCCCACAGTAAAAACCATTCCGAGGAACCTTCATTATCCTGTTGGGCTAATGCTGCTTCCTTCCTTGAACCCCCAACTTGAGGCGCTCAGGGAACAGCGCTGCAAAATCCTCGCGCCCATTCCAAGAGAACGGCAGCGCCGGGGCTTTTCCCCCTTCCACTTTCCTTCTTTAAATGCTATTAATGTTTCCCTTTTTTACCTCTGTACAAAGCGTTTGTCGAATACAGAGAAACGAGCCAGCCCAGATTCCCGTTAAATACAGGCCCGCGAGCGCACACACGCACACGCACGGAGTCTAACACTAATGCAGAGGTAACGGCAGTGCGGGCGGCGCGCGGACGCTCTCTTGCTTCACGGCCTACGTGCCCGCGCGCCGCCATCCCGTGCGGCGCTGGGGGCTCAGCAACGGGCGGGAGCCGAGAGATTCCCTGCGGCTGGTGGATAGGCTCTGTAACACCCGGCCTCCGATGTGATCTCGGAGAAGCGCGACGGGATGTTTCCCGCTCTCCGCTCGCGTCGAGGTTTGCTCCCATTGCTAAGCAAGGATTCAGTGAGCGTGGGGCCCTTCATGCGGGCTCCTTGCTGTAAAGCCTGAAACTGCAATGGAGCAACATCGGCGGAGCGGCCAGGAGCTGCCCTGCAGTTAATGTTTCTGAGGTGCAGGTCGTGGCATGAAGACTCCACCATGCCTGTCTCAGAGGCCTCCATAGTTTGCGCAGATCCTGCATGCACTCCCTAACTAAATCCTTTTTTTGTTTTTTTTTAAAGCTATCAGAACAGATCAGATAAACCCTGCTGGTTTGTTATTTTATTTTTTTTTTATTTTTTTTATTTTATTTTTTTTGGGAGGCGCATGCGAACAGGCTGCAGCCTGTCGGTCCTGAGGAGGCGGGCGCCCATTGCGGGCAGACAACAGGCCGGGGGCTGCGCTCGCCCGTCTGTTGCCAGCAGCGTCCAGCCCAGAGCTCTTCCCCTGCAGCAGGGCAGAATTCCTGCCGTAGGAATTCCCAAAGGAGCATGAGCTGCCACGTGAGAGCTGCCGCGGCGCTGTGGCAAGAGGCCTTGGTCTCTGGGAACCCCCCAGGAGCACCCGGGATTCAGCTAAATCCGACTGTCATTAGTTTAGGGGTTATTTTTTGTTGTTGTTTTGATTTTTTGGGGGCTGATCAATAAATATGCGATTGACTCGGTGGCCCCGGCGCAACTCACGTTACAAACGGTGATGCCTGCAACCCGATTCCGCTGGTAATTTGGGGAAGAGCTACCACAAACAGGCGAGGAATAATGAAGGCGAGGGATGGCCCATGTATCAATGACGGAGTTTCTGCTCGACTGGTGGGGATCTCGGTAGGAAATCATGATTAGAGATGTGAAAGGCCAAATGGCAAAATCCCAATAGTAACAATGCATCTGTTCATTAATGTGTGAATATGAGTAATATGAAAATTTAACACAATTATAAGCCCCTCTGCAATCCTAATGGCATAAAATAGATTGTGGTGATCTAATCAGCATCTCCCCTGTTGAAATACTGTATGTTAACTATTTAAAATAAAATTATATAGATTTTTTGGTTTAAAAAGAAACCTGTAATCATGTTTAATTGATGTACTAACTTAGTTTCAAACCTCTCTTGAAGCGCAGTTTTTTCATGCAGCACTTCTACAGAATTTTGATATAGAAGCAGCAAACAATTCTCTTTGACCTAACACTAAAAAAAGCTTTAAATCTTAAAGACAATAGATTGCCCACCCCTGCAGCTGCAGAGGCCTAGAGATCTACGCTAAATTAAAGCTTGTTTCATTCTATTGCATACCGTGTTAACATATTGTACGTACATGAAATACTCTATTCATACACTCAACCTATCACATTTCAGTGCTGCTTGTGAGCGACATTATGCACCAGATCTTGGAAACAAACACTTATTATGTCATTTATGCACTCCATTAAAAAAAGATTTGAAATTTACACGTATTAAATAAAAATAACTGTTTTAAAGGTTACAACTGAAGAGCTTTCATGAATTGTACAGAAACAAAGCAGTCTTGTTTTGTTTTGCCTTGTTTTGTTTCTTTTTTTTTAGACTACATTGGGAAGATGATGCTTACAAACAAGGAAAAGAAATCTACACTGTTTCTTGTTTGGGAAGCACTCATGCCCAGCATTCATTAGCAAGTCAATAAAACTTTTAATGCTTTCACATGTAGCGCACAGCTCAAAACTGGAAAAGGTGGTCTGCACGCAGGAACCGGTCTTCTTAATCCCTATGCTAACATTTATTCTCCCCTTGGATGTTACTGGACTATCTTGCTACGTCCCAGTAATAATGGGACAAATTCTGGGTACAAGCTACACACCAGGACAACTATTATTATAATCTGTATTTGTGTTTTCAAAGAGCCAGTGCTGTGTGCTCTGCCGTCCCGAGTATCACGACTGCTCAGAACGTCTCTCGACTGCATTTTCATGGGAACCCAGATGCAGTCACTTGAGCAAAACCCTCTCTGTCACCTGTTTGCAATGCAGGTCCTATGGCACGCAGCAAAACCACTTCCAGGTCTATCCACAGCCACATGAGCACATCTACACAACACCTGCGAGCAAGCTGCTTGTGAACAGTAACTCCATAGTGTGTGTGGAACACGGCAGTTCCAGGCGGCCCGAGGGCTGGTGGCAGCAGCCAGGGCCGGGCGCGCGGTGCCGCTCCCGCCAGTCGCTCTCGTCTGGGAACGTGCGTGCACGCACGCGCTCGCCCAGGTAGCACACACATACCATACGTACGCTCCTCCTAAAGGCTGCCTCGCTCCTGCCCAGCAGTGCACGTGCCCCTGGGAGCGCCTTCACGCGGCCCTCCCTGCAGCCCTGCCTCGCCAGTAGCTCTTTTGAATCCATGCTGTCAGGTCAGAGATCCTAGAAATCTGCTCATAAAAGCTTCATATGTTCCTCACTACCAAATCTCTATTACCTCTTTCTGCTCCTGTTGGTTATTTACCAAAGCAGGAGCCCACTCTTTCAGCCTCGCACAGCTGCCTGCTTTCAGATAAAGGGAAGGAATTCCATCCCGCTGCAACAAGGTGTGGGGCAGGCAGGGGCACCCACCACCAAGGCACCTCTAGGGGAGCAGTACTGAGGAGGGAAGGAGAGAGCCGAGTCCCGACACTATGGGGAAAAGACCATTGCTCCAGCAGGGTAAGAGGGCAAGAACAGCAAGCCTCAAGTGAAAGAGCAGTAGTGCAAGGCCTGGAGGCGCGGCTGGAACGGGCCCTGGGCTCGGGTGTGCCGCTCCGCAGGGCTCCCTCCGCATCGACTGCGAATGCCGCACGCGCCTCCTGGCATGAGCGAGGGAGGCTCCTTGGGACCCAGAGAAAGAAAGAGACACTTGGCCGCAAGAAGGATGATGACATGAAGTGCAGCAGGGTGGAGAGAAGCCAGAAGTTGCTCAATACCTAGCCAGACCACCAGACACTTCCTGCCAACACATGTCATTCCTAGAAGAAGGAGTATTCAGTCGGCACAAATGATCATGAATAAACTTTAACATTGGCTGATATACCCTCCACTTCTGGCAGGCACCTTCCTTTATATTATGAAAGCGCTGGCAGACAAGCATCACCCATCCATTATTCATCCTCCTCTCCTGCTACAGCCATCGGTGGTTCACACCTGCTGGCCCCGGTCCCACCCGCCAGATCCTCACCCAGCAAAGGGCCGTCACACCGACACGGCGCTCGCGCACCGCAACGGGCCCTGGCTGCTGCAGACCGGGAAACACGGCTGCAAAGTAACGGACAGCACATGCAGACACAAGGATTTTTTCTTTTGGGACGCCCTTTCTTATTACTGAAGTCTTACTTACAAAAGTACTTACTTACTTGCTTACAAAATAATCAGCATTTTCCATAGCAAAGAAAATAAAGCAGCAGTATGAAGAAATACTTGATATCAGCAGGTTACATAGACATAAAGCATCTGCATACACATATGCTTCTCCATCAACAGAATCATGCTTTTAAGGAACTAATGCAGCTAGGCAAGACATGATGACTCATGAGCAGGCACAACACAGAATCTATTTAAGTTTGGAAATCAAAGACCACAAGACATACAGTTTTCTCTTGCAATTCAAGCACTAGTGCAATTTTTCATTGGCATTTTAGACATCCGTAAAGACAGTGGGAAACACCTCCTAAAGATAAGTAAGATAGTTGCCACAACAGCAAAAAAGTCTGTCCATAAAAAAAATTGAAACTGAGGTTTCTATGACTTGCCACAGAATATTTTGTTGGTAACATTTTTTTTTAATAAAAAAATGCTTTTTTTGTCTTCATGCACAAGTATGATTTGTGCCAAGAGACCAAACAACATTTGTACTAAAAGAAAAAAGGCACCGACATGCTACAAATTCTATTTGTGCCCAAAGATTAGAACAAAATACTCAAGATCTGATGAGATATGATGGAGCCGTGGTGCTCTGGCCAACACACCGTAGCATGGCTCTTACTACGCCACTCCATCATGACCACTGTGCAGAAAACAGCTGGGCTACATATGTCCATGGGTGGCTTCCAAACCTACTAAAAGCTCCCTTCTCTGGCAGCAAGAACCGGGCTTCCTGCTCTTGCAGTCTCCAATCCCAACCCCAGCCACATGTTAATTCCCATTGCATTTTATTTCATAGGACAAAAACAACTGCTCTGTACATAGGGAACCGTGGTCACCTGTAGTGTACAATAACATCGGGTCACCCTAGTATTGTTGCACACACTTGCACAGATTTCTCTACACTTAATAACGGGACACTTGTTTGCAACTTGCTGGTTCTGTTTTGCAATACCCATCACGCTGTGCTAATAAAGTGTATGCTATTTGATTCATAAGACATCTATATTGTGATTTTGACCATAAAAGTGCTGCTTCTTGTGCTGAAACAAAGTAAAAATCACAAAACTAAAAAAGTTTCTGTAGCACAATGAAAAAATTATTCAAGACATTTAAATCAAAATCAGTAGCCTGTGAATGCCACAAAAAACAGGATTTTACTCAATCTACAAATATACAAGCAGCTATTTTTACAACTGCTCACCAGTACATGCTCCCAGTCTTGCAAGAAAATTTTTCCTAAAAACATAAACAGGTTTGTTAGGAAGAAAAGGTTTGAGTAGCCTTCAGATACACTGTACTACCAGTTGTTGAACTAATTCTCCCCTAGGATGCAAGCGAGGAGCCGGCAAACCACAGCACAAGGCAAGAACTCATGGCTAGGCAAGACAGGGGGAGGGCATGGGGACGCCCTACGCCAGGTTTGCGGCCAAAACCAGCATCTCAGTGAGCTACACCCTCAGGAACAGTCAGGCTATTGTCCGAATTGTTGGAGTTTCCATCACCTGAATGTGCTGGCAGTTGCACCGCTCACTGCTACTTTTCAGGCCGTTTGGTTTCAACAAACGGCCGCTTCACTCCCCCGCTCCAGGAGCAGGGGACACGGCGTGCACCCCGCAGCGAAACGGGGCTGGTCCTGCGAGGCCTTCCCGCAGCCCCTCCGGCTCCCAGCGCAGGCTGGGCGCTCCGCACGCTCCTCTGGCCGCCTGCCCTTCTCTCCCCGCAGCCCGGAGCTGCTCAGCTCCCGCTGGCACCAGCACGTGGCTGCGCTACCCACAGGACAGGCGCGAAGGCACCGTTCCTCCCGGGTGAGCTGCTCTGGAAAAGCCCTGCGGGATGGCAGGGTTTGTAGCCGCCGCTCAGCTACCCTCCACCTCAATCCTTGTCCAGGTGGCATGACCGCAGGGCACGGCCAGTCCGCAGAGGGAGGATTTGCCCGTCGCTGCCTGGCCAGCTCTGCAGCGGAGCGAGGCTGCGCTGAGACACAGCCAAGGGCACTGGCTACCGTGCACACGACAACGCAGCTTTTGTCACCGGAATTGGTTGGGGCTCGATGTTTTGGATCCCCAAAGGCATTCAGGAGCATAAATCTCACTCTGGAAAGAAATTACGCTCCAAACGGCCTTCGGAGGTCCGGGCCAGGGAGCTGACCGTGAATACACTCTGCCAAAAGCGGCACTTTGCTGGCAGAACTTTTGCTGGACCATCTTTTTCAGTACAGTATACACAATCTTTAGAATGATCCCAATTCCTCATTACGGTTGTTTTCTTCATCTCCAATTAAATCAACAGACAAAAAGGAAGCAAGTTGTCTAACCTTAGTAAATTTTTAATCTAAGATCAATTAAAAAAAATCCCACAGACTAAACTTAAATTTAGAAAGCATTCCTTACACTCTTCCCTGACATCCAAAAAATAGATTAATAAATGAAATAACTCATTTTCAAGGGACTGAACAGCAACCTTTTCCTCTTTCATTGATGTTACAATTACATAAGTAGTAATCTTTGGAAAAGAAGAGCAATAGGAAAATAAAAAATTCTCCTATGGATGAAAAACAGAACTTTGCTTTAATATGCGTCCTTCAACTTTTTAATGCCCCTTTAGTGCCAGGCATCTCTACATGAAAGAAGGAATTGATTTTCTCAGGAGTGGTCCACCCAGCAAAAAAAAACTGCTCGGTTGACAGAAGGAGGCACTATACCAAGGCTGAGCATCACTGGAACTCTGAAACCACAAAGATGTTTTAATATTTCCAGAAACTCTTTCAAGAGTAACAACATATAAACAGAGACATCTGGAATTAAATACCATTAAGTTTCACTTCAGTTTTCTTTTTCTGTCTCTGTTAGACAAAGATATTCCATGGAAATACATATTCCTCTGGAATAGATTTTTGCATTACTGCTATCAACATATCCTGTTGCTCATTAAAGGACTATAATAGCTTGTTAATATTAACAGAGAGCAATGGTTTTGGTCTGCTGTTTTTTTACATCTTCAGAACATCCTTAGTAAACCAGAGCGCTTAAAAAGCTTTTAACAAGACAGCTATGCACTAACTTTTTATGGTTATTGACACTGAATATTAAAGACATTCTAGGGAGGTTCCAGAGTTTACTTCTAGGTAGAAATGATCTCTTGCGCCAAACTCTTTTTTTTTAAGTAAATAAAGTTCTCTCAACAACAAAAATCCAAAATAACTAAAAAGGAGATCATCTAAATAATCCTAAAACATGTATCTAGAATCAATTTTTGGCTAGAATTTCAAGAATTTCAGTTATCAAACCCAAGTCATTCCACTTAAAATACTGCAACGCAACAGCAACACCGTAACACTTTACACGCTGTTATTGTAGCGTTTTTACCTGAAAATCTCAAAACGACTTTTGAGATAGAAGAAAAAAATAGAAGGCCCGAAGTCCTCATAGTTTTCCCCCAAAAGGCAACAGCAAGGAGTGCATATGGTGAGCGAGGGCGACGGCCTCACGAACAGTGTGTGCTCCAGCCCTTGCCGCAGCCACGGTCTCGTACTGCCCAACCACAACGTGGGCCCCTGAATTAGGAGCTGTACAAGGGGTAGTTGGTCCCGGGACCTCCTGACTTCCAAGCCATTCTTACGGGTTACCTTTATGTTGCCAAGGAGCAAAGAACAGCCTTAATTGCCCTCTTAAGAGAGTACGCGCTTCCCAGCTCATCCATGGCTCCCACTCTCCTCCCCCATCCTCTTTTTCCCTTTTTTTTTTTTTTTTTTTTTTGACAGCTGTCTGCCCATCTTCCCAACAGGTGCTATTAGGCCCTGCACAATGGCTCAGGCTTTTAAGCCACTGCTGTTGACAAGTGAAAGGGAACAACAAATGGCTCCGTAGTGCTCTTCTCCCCGGGTCACTCAACCAATGGTAATAGTTATTATTTTTATTTATTAGCTCTGCGGCGCTGTCCGCCGGCGTGCCTCTCCCTGCGCCCCCCCGCTTTCCGTGAGAGCCAGGAGCTTTTTAACTTTTAATAAAAACGGGCGAGCGCTCCGTGCCGGAGCTGGCGCTCTCCGCAAAGTGCCCGGCTAATGAATGTTGTCCATTTAGATGTGGATAATTCATGATGTCGGCCAAGGGGAGGCGGGAGGGGGACTGCGAGGAGTGACGGAGAGGGCGAGAGGAAGCGCGAGGTGGACTGAACCCAGACCTTTGTCTTCTTTTGTTTCCTCGTCTCCCTCTTCTTTACCCTGTTTTTGCAGGGTAATTACGGGGTTAGGCAATAAATAAGACGTCTCTTAAGGTTAGCAATCGTTTTTCCTTCCCACTCTTCGCATTTCACCTGTCCATCTTGTGATGCTCTTCACTGTTCAGAGAACAGTGGCGGATGGAAGGAAAGTTAATTTGCCCTTAAGGGAAAGTGAACTGCACCCATTTAAAACAGTATTATTTATACCAAAGCCAATCTTAAATGGTGCTCTTAGACTTCTTACATCTAGGAGAAAAAAATGTGCCAGGGATGCTCTTAGCCTAGTGATGAATACATACGTATTTCCTAGTAAACTGCACACAGCAGATACGCATTGCCAAGGACACATCCTGCACTGCCACTGCAGGTTTACCTGGCAAACCAGGTAAACAGAGAGGCAAACTGAGCAGTTCCACATCCAAAGAAAACCAGTGAATGAGCAAGTCAGCCACGTGGAAGCACAAATATGCTTCAAAGGTGAAAATATAACACTAAAAAACAGCAAAATATTGACATATCATGGAACTAGTTCATTTAGAGTCATATGTTATCAGTCAAATTGAGGTAATAGTGTATCCATCTTTTCATCATCTGGACCTATTTATTTAAATTACAAGTTGACATAATTGTATAGTCAAAGTCATCAAACTGATCATGTACTTCTTAGCTTAAATGTGTTAAAATTAGCATTTGAGCCTACTGATAGCACTGAAAGAACTTTAAAATATTCATTCGGGATTTTAGCAGAACAATAAAAAGGATTAAAATAATTGAGAACAGAAAACTAAAAAGGATATCCCCCCAAAACCACTAGGCAAATATACAGTATGCTCAGATTTCTATTCTCTTTAAAAAATATGACAGACTGTTTTACCACTGGAAGTGAGAATTAAAGCACATACGCCTGATGCTAAACAACTACACATCCTGAACTCCTCTTGCACAACATATGTGAAAACAAAATCTCAATGGTCGATTGCCAGATGCCAGAAAGACACGAACAATAATGATAATAATAAAAAAAAGATGCACACTGTAAATCCGAGCTTCTGAAGTGCAGGTAGTTTTAGAATGCTCGTTGGAATGTAAATGATATTTGCACGGAATCATTATGTCAAATTAAGTAGAAATTATTAAAGCTAATGCCGTCTTTCAATTTGCTTAAAATAATCTTCCAAGATTTGCACACAGGCTTCTCCACCAAAGAACAGCATTCCATCTGCCCTGACAACTTGTTCTGTTTGTTCTCACTTGTCTCCATTCATGGATTTTTTGGACTCTGTTATTTTCGGCGTAAATAAGGAAAGGAAATACACTGGGTTTCCTTTTGATCTAGCATTTTTCTTCCTGAGTTAGGGAATACAATCAAGATCACAAGTGGTTCAGCTATGCAACAGTTCTGACAAGCTCTCTCCAAATAAATGAAGAGAAACCAAAGGAAGTCTATTATCTATAGTTTTTTAACGCAACAAAGGAAAGGAAAGAAAAAGCAGAAAAGTCAAAGACGGAAAAGAGACACAGAAAACAAAACGGGGAAAAGGGAAAGGACACGACTAAGAAAAAGGACTCATTTGTCAAAATCCAAAATGTATCTATATCACAAAATCCACCAAAGGAGTAGGATAGTGAGTGCAGCTCTGCAGCCTCTCCCTGACTATGGAAAATGACTTCAACCATTGACTCCACCACTACACAGCCCTCCAACAGATAACTGGAACAGTCTAGGTAAACATGGGAGAGAAGAGCCAAGGAACAGTAACACTAAACTTATGCTGTCAGAAAAGCCAACAGGATTTAGATCCAGACAAACCACTGCCTTCGAGTCATTGCCACTGCTTGAAAGGGACACAATCTTATTTCCTTTTTCTCAGAAAAGGCATTATTTTGCTCATGCCCTGCAGCACAGCTTTTCCAGACTATTTTAGGGAACTTGGACTACCTCCATTCACCTCAGGATACTAGAGCTTCCTCTGCAAATAGTTACTCGGCTCCACAAGAAAGATCATCTGCATTCAAGATGGCTTCATGAATCACCAAGAGCAGTAAGAGCATGAACAGAACAAATTCTTGCCAAGAATCAAGGTCCTTCACTGAAAGAGTAGCTCTTGACACAAAGACGACAATCAAGAAGCACTACACTCTCCCCTGGCTTGGTAAAACGAACTCAGGCCTCTCAAGAAATATGGCAAATGTCAACATTTCCAAATGATGAAGGGAAGTTATGTTAAAAGGAGAAATGGTCCTCTCACCCGTGAGCTACCCGTCTCATCATTTGCCTGCTACAGTTACCTTCCTCCACTATGTCCAGGGAATGTGCCATTGTCACCCTGTGAGCTAGTATGTTCCCACACAGAACGAGGAAGGAGTAGGAAAGTGCACTCCTTCTCCCAGATTTCTCAGAATACCTGCTCCCAGGTAACACCTGGGATGACTGAAACGAAACATTTCTCATAAACAAACACAGTAACTTCTGCACTCCCAAAGCGTTTTTCTGAACAGTCTCAAAAGACCAGTGCAGGGGAAGTGGAAATTGAACTGAAGCAGGATGAAGATGAAGTTCAGATGAACAAAGAACCAAGTGAAAGGGTCTACCTTCTCTGCAGCATCTACAATGTAGCAACCCACTGATTCCACATTTCTCAGGCATAGTGGCAAGTAACATTTCAATTCTGCTGTAAATGAACAGAAGATTCACCTTGTTTTATCACACAGAAACCCAGTGATCTTTGTAATTTCTTGTCATTGTTATTACAACCTTGCATGGCTACAGAAAGAATGAGGCAACTTCTGAAAAGGCCTGACTGCTACAGAGGGCAGCAAATCACTGAGGTCTACAACGTTTTTGAAGAATATAAAGTTCTAATCTCTGTTCTGTCTCTCTCCAAACTGTCTTCACATTTGAAGTCCACAATGGGACATCTACTTATCCAAAAAACAGACTTTCCCCTTTGACAGTAACCTCAGGCATTGACTAAGCAAGGAGTGAGACACAGAAACTGTAATGGTTGCCTGACAGTTAGTGGGACAAAGCCTTAAGAAGAGGTGGGCTTACAGGGAAATGATCCTCAAACACCTAAAAATGAACCTCAGCCAACAACAGGAGAGGGTTTTTCTACAAGCACAGGGATATTTACTTAAAAAAAAAAGAGAAAAAAAAAGAAAGACTTCATAAATAGATGAAGAGCATGTTGGATGAAAAAGCAGATCTGTGAAAAACTGTGGTTTTACCGCTGGGATTCCTAGAGTTACATTCTTGTGTCTTTATTTATACATGGTAACTTTGAATTTGGTTCAAGCTAACTCCAAGTGTCTAACAAGCTCATCTGAGTTTTTTATTTGGTTTGCATTGAAATCACCTCAGTCAGGGAACTGTTAGAGTAGCTTTGAAAGGAAAAATCAATCTCAGCCTACAAGCAACTGTACCTCAATTTTAACACGCACACACCTGAAGTATGTTAATGGACTTCGTCTTAAGGATACAGTTATCAAACTGGTATAAGGAATCCTACCTTTTTTTGTGATTGGATTTCATAGCTAACATTAACTCCTCATAGCACATATTTTTCTTGCAGACACTCGGCAATATGTGGTTTGCACACAAGTGATATTTAGAGAAAGAACCAGAAACAATTCTGCTTTTTTTTTCAACTTTGACATAAAAATGGGATTGAAATCTGTTTTTTTGCTTGTTTTTTTAAACCTACCTCTCAAAATAAAGAAGAGAGAAGTCTTTGCCTAAAAATTTTAAAAGGTTTGTGTGGTGTGTGTGTGTGTATGAAGGAGAGGAATATCAGATATATAAGTACCCCAAGCACAGAAAAGGACACAGAGTCAAAATCCAAAGCGGGGTGGGGAAACAGAGGGATGTGGGGCTCCTGTGGAGCGAGGCAAAGGACAAGGGCAAATTCCCAGATTGCTTGAGAACAGGGGGTCTGGGAAGGTGCTGTGTGGAGTAATTGTAGAATGGTGTAACAGGGAATTTAATAGATCAGAAAGGGCTGAATAGGATAACAGGCTCATTGTTCCCAAAGTTCGCCTTTGTGAGCTGGCTTTAAGAGAACGCCAGGGCAACAAATGACTTAATCCTGGGGGGATGCTATGGCATAAATGAAAGCACTCTATACCTTGAAAGCCGATGGAATAAATTTCTGTATCACATAACCACACTGACGACTGCAGCTCTCAGCAAAGTCTTAAGAGTTGCAATTGGCAAAACCACACAGTCGTGCCCTCCCGTCTCCCCCCTTCCCTCTTCGGCAGCATTTTCCAATGTGCTCAGGAGAGCGGCGGGGAGGGAATAAGCCACATGAATGACAAATAGACATGGTCAAATGCCACGTAAAATATAATGGTTACAGAGAAGAACAGGGAAGAAAGAAAGAATTATTTGGTGCTGGCCTCCCTTCTCTCCTATGTTCTAACCACTGGACTAAACTTGGAGCCTCCTGGTTACATGAGCAGAGCCATTAAGCACTCCAACCACCGATTTACACGGCTTCTGCTCCCTCGCTGAAGAAATGGAAGTGCCCTGCTAGGGCACGTGTAAAGTGTAACTTTGTGTAAAGGAAGGCTAACTTCCCAGCTGTGCACTGAGCACCTTATGTCCTTGGGAAACTTCCCCATTTGCTCACGTATTCCTTGAGTCCCGCTTGCAGTGGATGGTGGAGCTGGAGAGTCCCATCTGATTCCTCTTTCAGTCAGAGAGAGCATTTTTCCACTTATTTTAGCACAAGTTGAATCAAGAACCCACACAAGGAAGCCTAATTAAAAACAAAGAGGTCACACTCTAGGGCACAGTACAGAGTATGTCATGTCTATCCTTGCTATGGTAGGAGGGCAGAGAGCAGAATGGAACGGTGTTAAAAATGGCACTATCCACTTTTGCTTAGCATGTAAGAGAACAGGCTAGATAATATTTGTTAAATGGCTACAGGATTAAGGAAAAATTAAAATAATTGTTTTCCACAGAAAAGGTGAAATAAGGTTCACAATCAACTATAGTATTTCTTCACATAAATAGAGATTCGTATTTGAAAGAAATTCTTGATCTCACTCCAGTTCAGGCAGAGAATTTAAACAGAAAAACAAACCCCCTCTCCCCAAATCAAGCTTTTTCCAGATCTTAATTAAAGTTGGCCTCTAAACTTTCAAATTTTGACTGTATCTAAATGCAGCCTGTCAGAGGGTTCTTACCAAGGATGTTCAGTGTTGGGAAAATGTTGTGAATAATTTTCCGTTTTTGACTTCTGATAACATAAAATTACTTTGCTTTCCAAGATTTTGGAGTTAGGCAGATGTAGGTAAGCTGTGATCTGGAGGTAACTTGGTGAACATAGCATGTGACACTTCTTTCCCTCTCCAATTTACCTACACAGGAAAAAACCAGAGAAGCACCATAGCTGCATTGCTACAGCACCCTGTGCAAAAGCTGGGCCTTGATCTGAGCTAACACTTGTTTCCATATAGGTTTCAGATGTTTTTTGTAAGTTTAAAGCATATAAAATCAGCTCTTACCAGTAACTTTGAACATTTCTCACTTGGAGAAAACAGAGGAAAGTTTCCTCCATCCTATTTAAATTGCATTTGGGCAGTTCTCTGTGGGGCTACTAGAAAATCCTTTAAGCCCACTAGTCTCTTAGCTACATTAAATTAATGAGGCATCTCAAGCGTTCATTCTTCTACACCCTCTGTAGGCTCTCCAGGCAGACACCTACAATTCACTAAATTGGAAATATTGACCTAAGGGAGATGACTGTGCATTCTCCCTGCATACAATATTGCATTGTAATGTAAAATACAGATAATATTTGGGGGATTAAGAAGATGAGGGGTACGTTGAGTGGATTTTCTAATGTCAATAGGGAGAGGCTTCAACGGACTCAGTTGAGAGTCCTGACCATTAAACCATTCTGGTTTCACCAGCAAGGCATGGAACACAATGTCCTTCCTCAGAGAAACACCCTAAACAGCCGAAATACAAGAGTCCCTGCTACAATGTATTCCTGCTACCCCATACAATACTTTGATTAAGGCTGAGCTATATTAACTATGATTATTAAAAACACATATGCTTCCATAATGCCACCCTCTCTCCACTATTATAACACCTCGCTCCCAAGGCTGCATTTATAATGAGACGGCGTGGTGTATTTTCCATTAAAAGCCTCGGCAGGAGTTTCTGTAGTTTTTCTCATGTATCGCAAGCTCAATACTCTTTCTGCATTTGCTTCACAATAACCAGTCCTTTTCCAAGTGATTAATTTTCTATTCTAAAACAATGCATTCCTTTCCCCTCTCATTTTGTTGTTTTTTTTTTCTTACCAAAAGAAAAAAAAAATTCTTTTTCAATGACATCATGGTACAAAATTTTCAAAGCAGGTTTTAGCGGGAGATATGCAGATTGCTTTGAAAAGATACCCTCATAAATAACAACAAAGTACTGAATTATCAAGGCTGTAACTCAGTCAAGAGGTGCTGTAACCATTTATATTATATGACCTCAGCAGAACCCCCTGATTGAATTGCAGCCTTTCATTAAATTGGGCACTCTGTATTATTTTCTCTGAACTGGAGTAAATCAGAACGGCAAAGAGATTAGCCCCAAGCCCATCTCTTTGTGATCTAGGGGCATATAATTTTTAATCATTACCTCAATCTTACTTCACAACGTAAAAAGATTGTGCATAATCTGTTGTGTCAATAATTCCTTTCTCTGTGAGGTGATACAGTCTGATGACATGACACAAATAATCACGTATCCTAGGTACACTCAGAAACTGTAATGCTTATGAACAGCAAGAGCCAGCTACTGAAAGCTATAGAAAGCAGAAGAAAAAGGGAGGGAAAAGAAAAACCATGGATTCACAGCACTGCCGATTCATTCACAAAAAGTTTGAATCCAGAAGGGACCATTAGCTCATCTGGGCTCATCTTCTATATTTATTACTGAATATGCATTATTTCATCAACCAAAATCAAACCTTCTTCTGATTTATTTCTAACTAGCACTTTACTAGAAGAGAAACAGCTGGCCTCTGAGTCAGGACATTCCATAAATATCTCCCTGCTTTTACTGGAAAGTTGTGTGCGGAGGGATGAGAGTGGAGGGAACCGGGGTGCTTCTAACACCCTGGCTGTTCATCTCCAGCAGCAGCTTAACCAGTGGTGCCCATGATGTGAGGGACGACCTCTAAACGAGCGGTTCTCAGCCGAGCCCCTCATGATGAGCTCCGCTTTCCAAATCTCTTTACAGAGCAGTTCCACGCAGGAGCCCCGGTGCTCGGGTTCGTGGCCGCCGTGGCGGGTCCGCAGGAATCGCTTCTTGGTGCACGCTGGGAGGCAACTCCACGTGCACAAGTGAGGATTTTGAAAGCGAGCCGGGGAACGTTTGCTGTTCGTAGTATGTATTTTTCCCCACGCGGTTTGCACCGTACGTTGGAAGAACACAACGCCTTCTTATCAAGCCCTAGCTTCTCTCAGTATGCTTCAGTTTCCCTCATCGCTTGGGCTTTGCCTCCTTTTGAAAGCCTCTACATTTAACTGGGTAAGAGAAAAGCTACAGTCAGTCCCTTTTCCTATTTTCTTATATTTGTGTAGCTGTTAGACATTTTGCAAAGGAGGGGAGTACCAGCCAGCCTTTCACAACAAAAGGGCTACTGTCACCGCGCCAGTCCCAGACATGGTGGAAAGCAGCCCACAGGAAAAGGCCTGGCTCCAGCGCTAGGCCCCGGCCGAGTACAGTCACTGCATTCACTCAAATTGGCAACAGGTCTCAGTGTTCCTGGCTTTGAGCTGTGAACAAGGGTCGGGATTGAATAACCAATTATACAACCGCTGACTGAGTTTATCCAAGGTTTGCAAACTGCTATAATAGCCCAGTATTCACTGACTGTTTTATCCTTTTCCAGATATAGTGTCATATCTCCCCTTGTGCTCCATTTACATGTCACTTTATTACATACATCCATTAAAAAGGTTAATACAATGTCACAGTCAATGCCTAAATGTTGCCATTCAGCATCCCGGCCTTGCTCGCTGGTACAGGCACATACAGGCACATTTCTTGCTCTCCCGCTCGCACACACACCCTGGCACACACACACATGCAACCCCTTTCCTGCTGCAAGCTACTTCTATTTGCTACCAAGAATACGGAGCACGGGATGAGCAAAACACTAGCCAATGGGCAACGGAGTCCAAACCGCGCACCACCAGTGACTGCGACCATACTGCACTGCTAGTGAAGGGAATGACCTTTAAAACTTAGAAAGTTCAGGTAATCATTTAAATTTTAGACTTTATTGAGACTCCCTGAATCACCTGGGTCTCTTAAACTACCGGGAAAGTTCACTTACTAGAACAGGATTTTGAACGGTTCCTCTTGCTTTGGCTAAATGTTGAACATATGAAATACTGTTCTCCTCTGATTTTTAACACTTCCCAACCTGACCCCACCTAAAACCCAGACGTGCAGGAGTCTGGAAAGGACTGGAGAAAAAAGGAAAAAAAAGAACTGAAGTCCCCTTAATCTTCCCATGAATGACTGATAGAGATTTTGCTTAAAAGCTTTTTTTGCATGAAAGATTATTTTATCTGATCAAGTTGATCAGTCTGTAAAAGCCTCTGTTTCTGAAAAGAGTGTGCAAGGAAAATGACTAAAGTTCTTCTGCAGATCCACTTTTTGAGGTCAAGGCATTCCATTTTTCTTTTTTTTTTTTTCATTTCTGTTTCATAGTGTCTTGCTAACAGAAAACAGTACAAGACCAAGACAAAATTTTCCCTTATGATTCTGTCCTACGCAGCATAGGAAAGCTGCTTCAATTCGGTGTGAGGATATACTGTCAGGGATCAGACTGCACCTCCAAACACACAGTCCTGCGAAGGGCAAATATGTAGCCACTGCCATTTGCTTGCACAGGGGTATTGCTGGGAGGAAGGCATGACTGCCAAGCCCATCAGTATGAACTCTGATGGTACCATGGCGAAGCTGCATTTATTACACAAAACACAATTCTATCCCTGATCACAAATGTAGATTTCCACTTGACACGGTAGGTTTTTACAGTTAGGAAACAGCAATTCAAGTAAGAGATACAAAGCTCATGGGTACTTTTCTCTGCCTCCATTTTCTGTAACTTAAAGCTTTGTTGTTTTGGCCCATACTAAGTGTACTAAAACAGTGCAAAAATCAAGCTATTTCTCGGGCACGTCTGACCATGCAAATCAACAGACATAGTAGTAACATTTTTAAAAAGATTACTTTTGTGGAATCTACGTATTTATTTACAGGTTATCACAGTTTTTTTAAAAAAGTGCATAAATAAATAAAAATTATCAAAACTGAGGGTCCTATCAACATATCATTCTGTGAAATCTTTTTGACTATGACAGTGGAAACCAGAAGATTTGTCCATTGTGCCTCACTTCAAAAGAACCTGAAATACACTATTCATGTAAACAGCACCCTGGGTCCTAAAGAGAACAAGCCCAGAAAGCCAAGAGAAAGTCATTCAACTGAGTAAGACTTTTCCAAAAAATGTCTTAGTTTGCCTTTTTAAAAACCCATGCAAGTTTTGGATAATCAGTATTTTCTTTCTGAAGATGGATAAGGCTTCTGATACCAACCCCTGATTCTCAGAAACAAAGTTGAATCTGATGGCACCAAACAGTGAGGCAGCGTGTTTTGATTGCCTCAATTTCCTCATTGCTCAGTTTGGGAAATGTTATGGACCTGTGGAGCACTGAGATGCATTGGTAAAGGAGAACGGATAACGACTGCATGGAAAGCACTGAGAAATATTTGGAATCTTTTATCTATGAAACAAACTGCAGCCCGGACGAACCGAATGGAGAGACAGCCCAAACTTCACATCATTGCTTGGACTCCCAGGAAAAAATGAAAATAGTGAAGAAGTTATATTACTCAAGTTAGGATATTAAATAAGAAATTTTTAGCCAAAAGCTGTTTCAAAGGATTCGCTTCCCCTTCCAAAAGCCCGGGTTTAAAGAAAAGTTCCTTCTTTTGTTCTTTTTTTTAATGTCACGCCTTTTGAAACATGCACAATGCAACTGCCTACTTTTGCATCATAAAAGATCTGTAGGCCACACATTGTTCAGCTATTAGTAATAGACTCTTGATTGAGTTGGACCCTGAATGACACAGAGCAGCAGCAAATGATAGAAAAGAGAGCCTGGAGAAAAACCCTCCCACCAATTTATTCCTAAACCAATTACCTGTATGCCATGTGCACTACGAGATTCCATTAGAAACTAATCATATTAGCACTGTTTATTACAGCTATGGTAAGTTGTTATCCAAAAATGTGAATTACCTCTGAACAGAAGAGAGGAATGTGACATTTCTTTTGGCAAGTGGAGAGGCTGGTATTTCGCCTTCTGTTTCCTTCTCTTGTCTAATTGTTCTAAAGAAAAAAAATTGAGGCTAAATTTTGTTACCACACTTTCTTATAACTTCTTACAACTTCACAACCTGACTTTGTACTAATCTAGCTGAGCCTGAAGCAAGAAGCTTCAGAATTACTTGAGGAAGAGCAACTCAGCTGGGCCCCTTTGGAAAAGGACATTCTCGGGACCCTGACGTCTTTTTCCTGCTCAGCCAAGCATGAGGAGGAGAAAATGAGGCTGGAATTTCTATGACAAAAAAACAAAACAACAGATCAGGACATGACACACCTTGGCAAGTCTACAGGATTTCAAATGGAGAGGGATGCAATATTGCATCACATTTGAAAAAGACTTTCAAGAAAGAAAGAAAAAACAGCTTTGAAAACCCTGTTATTAAAAAAATGCCCCTTTTGGAGGGAAATTTTGCAAGTGAAAATTTCCACCTACCAGGAGTTTTATTCACAGATCTTACAAATAACTTGCAGGTCTGCTTACCACACAAGACGCTCTCAAATATTGTACAGGGAGACATACTACTTTATATGAAGTCTTGACCTCAGTTATTTTAACAGTGCTAGGATCTCAAATTATGTTTCTTGGTTAAGTATCGCTTCATACAGGGACAGCAGCAGATGGTTGTTTGCTGCTCCCTAATGCACACTGCTCCCCAGGCTGCATTTGGAGGAAACTGATTCTTCCTGAAAGATGGTGGATCCCAAGCAAAGTCATCAGTAGTGTAGCAGTGTTTTCTTTACACTGATGGATGACTTCTCACAAGCACTTCAGTTATGTATAACCAGAGAAAGAGGTTAGGCCACTACTTACTGATTGCTAACTAGTATTTTTGTCTCAAACCTCAGAGGAGTTCTACTTAAAAATGAGTATGAACCATTCAGATTTCATGAAGTGGAATACCAATCCAGAAATGTTATTAGCTCAGTCTGTCCCACAGACTCTGGAAGAAAGGGAAAAACACCAATGAATGAGCAAAGGATTTTGTTATGATACATTAAACTGTTGTAAAAACAATGGTTTCATTTCTTTCTAAGCGTAGGGAGAAATTTTGACCGGTTAGGGTCCAGCCTTCTCAGTATTTCTCCTCCCAAGACTTACTTATTGTGATCACACAAATAGCTTTCATTAATAATCCAAGTGAGATATTAATTAATATCTACATATTCAGTCTTTGACAGAAAGACAGAAAGAAAAAAAATGATTTGATTTACTGACTCCATCAAATGGATTCTTATGGGAACTAAAGAAATTCAGAGATTGGAACAAATTGTACCTGATGAAACACATTTTTATGGTCACTCTGGGGTTCTTCTATTTATAATTGTGCTTTTAGGTGTTCATGCTAATTTTCTGCCCTCATCAAAAGAGAAATGCAAGGGAGCAAACGTGAGGGCAAATTTTCTCTTCCATCAATTCAGCTGGCCAGGTGCCCTCATACAGCACATCTGTATTTCTGTTGCAATTCCCTCCTTAGCATAGTGTTTGCAATAACCAGCTTTAAGGCGAGTTGAATAATTCTAGCTTGCTAATTGTTCATTTCAGGAACATGTTATTATACTCAAGAATCTGAATGCCGCTGCTTTCATTTTTAATCTCTGTTTAAAAAACAAAGATACGAGTTTCTACGTCTTCAGTTTTGAGAGTGCTGCAAAGTGCTGAACTACCAGTGGTTGGTAGATAGGTTCTATTTCAAACACATATTTATCTGCGTTAGCTGCAAAATGATAGGGCTGTGATGAAGTAAAGACTCCCTTGTTGCATGCTGCTACTCTTCTGCTGAATATTCCTTCATAACATGACTGTAAAGGGAGGGTTTATTTGGATTGGAAATTTGAATTTGTGATGTCATGCAGATTTAAGAGCATTCCTAAGCATATGGAATATAAGAAAATCTTTAAAAACTTTATGCTCCAAACAGGCACTAGATATATTGAAAGAGCCAGGAACAGTGTAACTGAGAGAAATGTAACTTAATTTTAACCTACCAGACTTTTAACACTTTAACCTCTCTCAGTCGCATTCATGTTGTTATGTTTTTTTAGCTTATTTTCCTCTACAAGAAACACCAAGACAAGTTCCTCTGGCATTTTCACCCCGACTGGAAAGTGCTTTAATCTCCCTCCCTTCTAGTGTTAACTGACTAATAGCTCTGCAGCTGTGGAAGAAAACATCTCTCATCTCCCCCACGGCCCAGCACCTTCCATTTACGGGCAGAATGATTTCATTATTTTTTGCCACTGCTGGCTGCCATATTTTTCCCCTCGCTCTCTCCCAGTCCCTGCTAGCTCTTCGAGGCGGCAGAAAGCATTTGGGAAGCTATCGGCCTCACGCTGCCCAGCAAGAGCCAATCGCCAAGGAAGGGGAGGCCTTCTTACCTAAACAAACCATTATCGGCTCATAACAGATAACTGTGAAACAACATGGAGGGCGGGCAAACACACAAGCGCACACAAGGGCTGGCTGTTCAAAGGCGCTTCCACCTGCGAGAGGCAGAGATGCCGCCACAGGGCCAGATCCCGTCCCCTTCCTTTGCCCTTCCAGATCTTCCTTTTCAGTCCAAACCCCACTGAAGTGTCTCCATGTGGGGGATCTGTCCTTACTAACCAGTCTCAATCAGAGGCGGCCACAGTTCTAGCGCTATCGAGAAAGCACTCACATACATAACTCTTCACTAAAATGCAAATAGGGTGGGGAATATGACAGAAAATTTAAAAAAAGGAAAAAGAAAAATAATGATTCCACTGCAAAGCAGACTTCCAAGCCTTCAAGGAGCCAAAGTTTTTAAAGTTACCTTAAATAAGTTTCTCACTGGGTGGCATGTTTACCATGCAGTCAGTCTCTCCTTTACTTGAAGTTAATTCTTTTATAAGCTCCCCCCAATACTACGTTACACTGTGTTTTGGAAAACAAGGCCAAGACTGAAAGAAAAACAAAGAGTACTTAATCATGGCCAGG
>NW_010584075.1:380206-410040 GCF_000705375.1 Tinamus guttatus | reverse complement strand
AGAAAATGGAGCAGGGAGGCAAATCCTCATAAAAACTGCTTGTGTAGGGGTGTTGATGGCATTTTTTTTTCCCCAGATTTTATTAAAAGCTTATTAAAGTCAAAGACAGGCCCTTTGATTTAAGTATAGTCCTTGAAAAAGTCTGAAAATCAACAGGGGAGAGGAGTAAAGGAGGGATACAAAAACCCCAGCAGCAAAGTTATGTATGCATAATTTTAAGGTAGCAGTTGTAAGGACAGAAAGGATGTCAATCTCAAATGGGATAATAATAGCAGTTAAAACAAAGGGTGTTAGTGACAAATATAATTTAACTATTGCAGTATGCAGCTCCCAGGATTCCAGCTCAGTATCTCAGTATACCTGTAAAAGGCTACAAAGAAAACTGATATACTCCAATCATCCTCCTGATATGAAAACCTAAAAAGAGACTTGGGCCTTGCACCGTACCTTGAATAATGGGCAAACTCAAACTCAGGGAAACCGGACAAATACAAGGAGCACATGTCAAAATTTCCTGCTGCATAGTCATGAAGTAAGATTTACAGGGAAAGGTAAAGTCCTTCATTGGAACAGCTGGTGTGACAGTGCTTGCTTGCCTGCGTCAGACCTGAGGAAAACTCTATATCCTAACAGTTGTGCAAATTTCCAGGTCTAGTTGGAAAGACATCACCATTCCCTAGTGGGGAGCATGGGGCAAAAGACAAAATGGCTTGGCCCAGGTCACCTAAGGCAGCCAAGGTCCTCTTCCATCCCAGAGCTGAGCCAGATGCTTTTACAGCCAGTTATGGCTTTATGTCAGCCACAAGCACCTGCTTGAGCCGCACCAGGAAAGGAATGAGAAGCCAGTGAAGGTGTCAAACAACAGGTCCAGCATGCTCCCCGTGGCTAATGTCATCCACAAGAAAGCAGACGCATTCTGCAAGACTGATTATCTTTGTGATTGCTAAATACCAACCCTCTGCACAATGTGTTGCAATAATCTCAGTTACAAACCACAGTGATGGGGATTACAGTGGTAGTGTACAGATCTGAAGGGAAATGCTGCAATATTCCAGCAAACACAGACAACCAAAGGCACTTTTAGCTACTAACACCACCTGAAACTCCAGGAGCAGATAACAGAGGAGAGGCTGTCCCAACTATGACCCCCTGGGCAAAGGAGGGAAAAAGCCTGTCATAAATGAGGTAGTGGGGTTGGAATAGCCCTTAATCATGACTAAAATCCTTTCCAAAGGTCTGTCACTCCTCTCTCATCTAAGTTCTGAAAAAAAAAAAAGTCTGAAAAAAACCTTTTTTTTTCAGGCTTCGCTCTTATCTCTATGCTTGACCTACTTGAGCAACTTGACCAGAGCTAGGTAATTTTCCTTTCATTAGAACACGAACCAGCTCTGGCTTTTTAAAGTCAAAACTGCCACAACATTCTGAACCCCAAAGAATAAAAGTAGCAAAACCACAACATTCAGGAACATCACAAATTCTTCCACCCATCAGTATGTTGAAGAGCTCTGTCTGCATGCTGTGGCTGTTATCACTATCCATCTCCAAAAGGCTTCCCATGAATTCTGAGCAGACAACATGAAAAAATTCATGGCCTCCCTCATGCCAAGTCAACAACTGACTACAACCACCTGGGATTACTTAGGAAAGAAAACAGGGAAGCACCAAAGAGTGAGGCCATCCAATTCAAGAAAGGATCAGAGATGATTTAAGACCACCTGCTGCTCAAATATCAAAGGCTCCTGTTAGATCTAACAATATGGAGGTCGCTAAAGGAGATCCTCAAACAACCATGCTAGGAGCATTCCCCATGGCTGAAACTGTGGCTAAAACAGACAAGAAAATCTCAGGAATGCAAACCGGTCAAAAATCTTATCTCCTCTCATTTTCACCTGATGAGCCTTGAAAATAAAATATATATAAAGTATGAAGACAGATCTATCTCACCCTAATATGCTCAGACACAGCCCCCAACATATAGAAACTTCGCAAACATTACAATATTTACTCCTTGGGTCAGATATGAAATGCAAACAAATAGCTATATCCTCTCACTGCCACCTTTGAAATCCTTCTTCCTACTACTGTCAGTTTTGGTTCCCCATTCCATTTAAATCATCAGAGTAAAAATCTGTTCAACATTTCAGATACCACATTCACAGTTTTTCAGACTGCCAGCACCAAAAACTAACAATCAAGTTTTAATCAGTGACAGAGATGCGCCTACGCATGCTGCCCACTCCCACTAAAATAAGGAATCAGGGACATGAACATCAGCTTTGACCCAAGTGCCCAGATTAGCAACCTCCCACTTGTCCCCCTCCTCAGAAATCAATATATTGCTGTGTTTAAAAATGGTTTGGTGAAAATCTCTAAGCAGCAGCCTGGTGAGGGTGATTATCTGGGGATCTTAAATGAGGTTTTAATAAGGTTCTACTGTATACAGTACATCTAAAAAAAAATCCCAAACCCCTAAAAATAACAATGAGAGGAGATGGTTGTTGACGATCTCACTCTCTAAGCAACATTTCTAGCTTTATCCCACATGATTACACTAAAGATATCTTGTCAGGCCATGAGGGCTTGACAGGCCTAATCAATAGCTGCTATTTTTTCCCAAGTGCCAACAAAAGAAAAATATAATTCGTGCTACTCAAGATGCTGGTAATAATTCATACTAATGTGATTGCCTAAAATTCCCCTTTCTTTCTGTTTTCAATTGCTTTCAACTTCGCAAACTTCAACTGTCCAGACTAAAATGCTCAGCCTCAGAGCTAGGGAAAACAATAAGAGTGCAAGAATAACAAGGGCAATATTATTTTCCTGCTCTTTGACAGGTGAAGCTGCCATTTCGAAACATAATTTGCATTGGATTTTAGTGTCTAGCCTCCTTTGACTCTTTTGTAAATGACAGCTCTACTGCACGAGAATGCAAAATTTGGCCAAGTGAACAGTAAATGAGTACCGGCCTCTTTCACTACCATGGTTCAGAGAGAGTTAAGAAAACACAGACAACTGTGATACGCGTCAATATTTGTAATACATATTTTCCTGCAATACGTTCTTGTTAATGCCCGGGACTTGCGTGAGCCCTTTGGACACGCACACATTAAGCCCCGTGGCTGGTTGGTTTTGCTTCTCTTTGTGACTACCTCCAGGTACCACCCGGCAGCTCAGGAGTGCCAGGGACCTTTGTGAGCACCAGGTTTGTCCCTCTGCTGTCCCAGCACGGATGCTTCCCGGCAGCCCGCAGAGCTCTCCCGCAGAAACAGCTCGCTGGGTTTTGTCCCGACATCCCAATCAAAGAGTTTCTCCAGAGCCCCACGACTCTAATGACTAAAAACCTTCTAATTTCCCAACCAGTCTTTCATTCATGGCCAGTCTTTCTCATTTTAGGGCCATTGCCTTGCTCAGTAACGAAACTGATGTTTCATTACTGGGATGAACTGGGCCTACTGGGAGCAGGATTTTCTAACTTTCTCTAGGTTACTCCAAGGACAAATTTGGCTTATTAGGTGCCCAACATTTGAGTCGGCTGGCAGAACTGGCCTGGTATTTGCTTCGGTGCACATGTCCTGCAGCTGACAAACACCACTGCCTCAAACTACAGTCGTCAGACACATTATTAGCCCTTGTATAAGGAACATAAAGACACAAGCTAACGTAGCAATTGCAAGCTGCTAATAAAGGGAAGACTCATCTAGGTAATAAAGTCTTGATTTCAGGGGAAAAAAAAGCTCCACTGCTCATGGTGTGCTAATCTGTAAAATGTGCTTCCATGTACTGAGCATCCCACTTTAAAAAATACAAACCACCACCACAAAGAAAGCACTTCCAATAACTCCAATAACCACTCTTCATGTTATTCCAGCAAGAGGTTAACTTCCAGTCGTCATCCCGCCTGGAAAGCTCTAGCATTTTGGTGTCTATCAAGACACACACAACCATGTTTAAGTGTTTCTCCTCCCACCCCCAGCATTTTAACTATGGTAACGCAAACGCAAGGGCAGCTGCCCTCCCAAAACCAGTGAGGAGCCCTAAAGCGCATGGGATGGACAGGAGAGTTTTTCATTCACTAAGTTTATTCAATTTTCAAAGAATTTGTCCTGTTCTATCCAAAATTCATATAGACACTTCTAACTGATTATTAATGTTGCTTATCAAAAATAAGGAAATAAGCATGATAAATAACACTAACCTGTACCTCTATTCCAACATGAAGCATTTAATAAATATGAAGCACACAACCCTCACGGTGCAGTACTAATCATCCCGTGTGTGCATGGGGGAAGAACGAAAACACATTTTTATAGTTGTTTTTTCATACTGAGCCTTAAAAGACACCACTAACTATGAGTGTATATATAGAAAAAGCCTCTCTAGTCTTCTGAACAGTTTAAAATTCAAGCAGGACAAACAGAGAATATTGCTTTGAAAAGGTAGCATTTTAGAGAAAACTTCTAGACTCTGTGGAATTACGCAACCCACTTTTGTAATGGAGCAAAAGATCTCCTACAGAAAGACAGGTAGGTGACATTAAACTCACATATCAGGAATGGGTTGAGTATGTCTTCATCCAGTTCTCACCCAAATAGTAAGTCCTCTGGCAGAATTTCTCCATATCTCTAGCAACCAAAGCTTGTTCTTTGTCAATTATATTAAATACAACTAGCTGAATGATATATCAATACACAGGAGTACAGCGGAATTATTAACTCAAAACTAAAAAAAAATCTTGTATCCCTACCCCCTACATTGTGTTGATTTTGCCAAAATCACAGTTGGAATTGCAGCTTAATTTACCTACAGAGAAAATGAACTTTCAAAAGATCCACGAAAGAAAATTATATTTACAAATGTGGCAGCTTCAATTTCAAGGTCTACAAGAAGATTGCAGGAAAATATAATAAATACACAAGATAAGTTTTTCTACTCTTTGAGCATATACAACAAATCAAATCTTCCAGATCTAGACAGTGCTATAGATATGTATGAGAATGAAAATAGGAAAGATAACCACATACATTATAGTACAGATAAGAATCATCAAATGCATTACCACAGTTTTGAACAATGAGATATTACCCTCTAGCTTCATCACACTCAATAACACATTTAATGTAAGAGTAAAATTTGTATGATATTAAAGCAAACAAAATCATGTTTAAAGCAATGGTAATGTTACTTTGGTGTTTACACACAAACGGCCAGATATCTGCAAATTTAAACTTGACATGTAGGCCTTGATCTGTTTTATAAACACAAGTAGCAAAACCATTTGTGTAGAGAGTGTGTAGATCTTTGGCACAAATTTTAACTTTGAATACGTTTTTCAATGTCAGTTTTTCATTTCCTTGTTCACGTTGTTTGGTGCTTGTTTTTACTGACAAAATATTACAGAGTAAAGTACTGAGGCTGGTAGGCGATCCAAAGGGCCTAGGAGTTTTATGACCAAAAATAATATTTGAAGGTATGTGGGCAAAGATAGAAGGGATCAAGTCATATACTTTAGCCATAAATTGACTGTTTCCAAAGAGCAGGCTGGAATACTTCCCTCTAGCATAAAATGGTGCCTACATCTACTTAAGCGCAGCAAGCATTTATTTCATTAACTTTTTTTGCCCTCCATTTTCCTTCTTCAGGCAATCTCCCTGCTTATCTCCAGTATTTAGATATTACAAGAGGCAAACAAGATGTAGAAGACAACTGATTAGAACTAATATGGCAAATGTGTTGTTTCCAGTAAATCCAACAAAGTTCTTAACGTAGCAACTGATATTTAGACAATTCATATTTCAAAGTCAATTAGCTGAGTTTTTAACTATTTGGCACCATGGCATAAGTGCCTCCAGCTTCAGGGAATTTTATGGTTAAGCCAAGATTGTCACAAAAGTTTTTTTTAGTTGAAGCACTGATCAAATCTGGATTATTATAAAGTGGTTTGAAAAATACTTGAGCATTTTAGGAAGCCACCCATCTAAAAGTGTTGTATATTTATAAGGTAGGATTTGGGGAATTTTAGGAAACTCTTTTTTAAGAAAGCTAAGTCTTAATTTACAGAAAGAAAAAGGAAACAGAAAAAGAGAAAGATATTATATAAGCAGGTTTTCCAGCCCACTGTTCTACAAAGTGGGCCAAGTTCTACTTGGTTGCTGAATGCTTCATTCTGTTAACTCAAATGGGATGTACTGGAATAAGCAAGAACAGAACTGATAAGCGCTATTTATATCCATAATGCCACGGGTCAACTCATTTCATGGGCCAAACGCAACAGGGCTTTTATGACAAAAACGTGCCCCACAATTAAAAGCAAGCTTGCTTTGGAATTATTTAATGTGTCTTACTCTTCCCGCTCGGATTCCAACGGCAGCAGAGAGAGAAGCACCAGTGCTTTGTTTTGTCACCTCTCAGAAAAGCTCGTTAATTAGCGTAGCACTGAGCGAAGCCCCGGCTACACGTGTGACAACATCTGCCCACGCGCTGCCTCGCTCTGCCGCGTTCACTCCTAATGAGGGGGGGCCCAAGCCGCAAAGTTCAAATCTCTCCACGAATCCCCTGTCTTGAGGAGGACACTGGAAAGAGCGTGAGATGATCTGGACTCAGGCGCCCACCTTGCCAGTTCACTATGCTTTTCCCTGGCTCCCATTTTCTCTTCAGCACCGAACATTTATATCACACAGGCGACTGTGTCCAGCTTCAAGGTATAGTATATACTTAAGGGTTTAAGTTTCACTGAGTGTTGATATGGTTTGATTATGCCTTTCAGCCTTATCTGAAAACAGGACGCAGCCTTCTAAATCATTTCCAAAATATTCAAGCTACTCAATGAGCTAGCTTGGAGTTCTTCGACTTTTTCCTCTCCAAGGGTGAAAGGAAGCTATGTGCATTATATTCTCTGCACTTCCAGCTGGAAACGCTAATCTGCCACAGAGTTATGGTGAGCCTTCTTGTGTTGTATGCAGCAGCACCATGCAGCAGCATAGTCCCGTGACACGCGACGTGTCTGCGCAACGCCAGGAGAACGCTGGGCAGTGGAACTGTCCTGACATTTTGGTTTTCCAACTATGGAGCAGTTGGACAGAAAATCAGCACTGCCCAATTTTCTTTCCTAGAATCGCTTGAAAGAAGAAGGTGGCCATTCAACCCATGGGCTCTATTGTTCCTACTAAGGGCAGGAAAAAGTAGATCAGATGGGGAAATTTGGCTACAGGTAGAGGTGCCGCAGAGGAAAACGTAAGCCTCAACACGCACGCCGTTCATAAAATCACAGAATCATTATGGTTGTAAAAGACCTTCAAGATCATTGAGTTCAATCGTAAACTCTTCAACACTGTGCCTGCTAAACCATGTCCCTAAGTGCCTCATCTACCTTGCACGCTGCATAGACAGAGAGAGACCACACAGAGGAAAAAGTCGCAAGAGAAAAAAACACCAAGACAGTTATGGTATATCACCAGATTCAAGTTTACTCCTCCGCAAACCACTTTGGAGAAAGTATCGCTTTAGCACTTAAGTAGCAGATGTGGGGTTTCACTAACCCCCAGAGAAAATATAAAAATGAAAATATTCTAGAGACCAAGAAATGAATGCTAGCAAGGGCAGTGTAAGCTAAAACTCTAAAGCTACCTGCTATACAGTCTGAGCAGATTCACATTAAAGGAAAAGTTGTAAACCCCAAGCTCTTACCTATCTGTACCCAGTGGCTCACCAAATCCTGTGAATCACCACTCATTTTGGTTAAATCATTTCAAGGTAAAATTAGCCCATGTTGTTTACAACGGAAGCTACACCCTATCGTACCATTCAAAGCCAGCACTATTTCCTGTCATCACCTCTGAAGCCCGCTCACCTCACCAAGTTTCAGCAGCTAACATGCTAGATTCAGACCTAAAGTTCACACACTTCCATTGATTGCAGTAGGTTTAAATGACTACCAAATCAAAAAGCACTGTTAATTAATCAATCCAGTTTTGCTGAAATGCATAAGGTGTCAAGGAATAAAATTCTCCATTTTACTTGCTGAGAAGAAGCAACTGAACAACACTATAATTCCTAGTGCTGAGTGTCCCTGGAGGTGAGCACCTGAGGAGAGGATGCAACACAGCACCCTGAGCACGTATTTATTTCTCCCCAACAAATGCGCCAAATGGGCTCAATTGTTATGGTTTTATTAAATATGGACTGTGATCCCACACGGTGCCATCATACAATGACATATGATCAACTTGTGGTTCTCCTGTTTCTCTGCCACTCAAGAACAGCTCAAGAAAAAACTCAGAGAAAGTCAACGTGATCAATACTCTATATTCCGTGGTAACTCTAGGGAAGGTTTAACTATTTTTCTTTTTTCTTTAACAATGAGAAAACTTTCAACAAATGAGCTGCAGTTGCCTGTCAGAGAAGATAAAACACAACATTGTTCATGTTCACACACATCTGCAAAAAGAAGAATATTTCTGGATTTTCAAGGATTATTTCCTATCAAGCAGTCTCAAAACTTAACTACACTTCATAACCTCCAGGAAGAGGTCAGGTTAGGAAGGTAGACAATGTTGGGAAACCAAAACGACAGTCGGATGCTCTCAGCTCATCCTCAAAGAGGCAGGAAAGAGACCGGCGCTAGATTCAGTGCTCTGGTTTCTGGCGTGCTGCCAGCTTGGCCTTTGGCCCTGAAGAGTCTGGGCGCTTGTGTCCTGCACCGACCACTTGAGCCATGCACGGGGAAGTTGTACCATGTCTAGTTTGCCCTGCAGGCAGAACTTAAAAGTCAAGCTGCCTGCATGGCAATATTGTCTCCTCGAATCACAGTGAAATGTCATGGCACAATGCGTTGCGCTGCCTCCGAACATATTCCAAGATCTTTCATTTCCTTTTGGCCATGATCATCTTGTCTGACCGATACAATCTGCATTTGCCACACATATATAAGGCAAATTTCAAGTTTAGCATTGCAGTTGCGAGCCATAATGGTATCTCAAGCTAGGTGCTTAGGTCTCCCACAGAGTTGATGAAGTGGGGCAGATGTTTTTAGCGCTTGAATCAGTTTACCTAAATTAGATGCCTAGCAGTATATGGAATAAATATCATTCTTAAACTATGAAAGAGAAATAGTAAAACAGAATATTCCCGTGATGCAAAAAGAGTTTCTAATCCTTCAAGGAAGGGGTTAAGTGGCTTCTCCTGAATCATAACCAAAAGCAGTTAACATTAATCTGATTGAATATAATGGAAGGGGGGAAAAAGAAAGAAGGACCACAGAAGGAGCACGAGCAGGTTTAATGGGAGCAATTCAAGTTTAGGAAGGTTTATAATTAAATAAAATATGGTAAATAAAAAATGTTATCTCTTTATCGAAAAGTTAACTCCAACAACAGTGGGGAGGGCATTCTGACTAGATAAAATGCAAGCTCTTAAGTCATCCTGAGACAAAGGATAAAGCTGAATTTCTGCATTGTGCGGTTCATAATTCCTGTATTTCGCACTTGCACGTGAACGTTCTTGTTCATATGGTTTCTCCTTCTATTCACATCCCTCAGAGACCAGCAGAGGAAATCTCTAGCCAGGACAATAAACTAAGTCTTCTAAAATGATGCTCTGGTCATACTCCCTATAGTTGACAAAATATAAGTGATTTAAATCCTGTAAGTGTTGACAATACATATGCTCAACATACATATTTATTTTAAAATTATTTAATAAGACAATTATTAAAGTGCCAATGACTGGAAAATATGACAACTCAAAAAGTGCCAGTGAGAAGAAAATAGTTAATACGAAACAGTCCATACAAAAGAGATAAGCTAGTCAAGTGGTCTTCTAACAGGAAAAAAAATGACCTGAATAGTGCGCAATAAAGAAAATATCAATAATCTTCAGAGTTTTATGCAGTTGAGTAATCACTCACCTTTCTAGGAAAGCAGCCTGTGCTGGCGTGATACCTCACAGGCAAATAACCCTTAAGACCTAAAGACCTTGTCCTGGCAGGAGCATCTGGGCATCTTCCCACAAGGCAGCCTGCAGCAGAAACTAGCAGCACGCGTGGGTACCTGGGCACCCCCTCTCACTCAGAATTAAAAAAAGGCATTAATTTTTCAGGCAGCACTACATCACTTTACAATGGGTAAAGGCAGACACACAGGCAGTAACTAGAAGTTGTTGACAAGCTGCAAATTCTTACATTAGCAGGAAAAAATTGCTGATAACCATACGCTATAACTGCAGAAATGGCAATTATTGAACATAACAATTGTTTTAAAATAGTTTTGTTGCATGGGGGCAAAATGCTACATTAGCTCTTTTATCTTTTTTAAAAAGTGACTACCTGTAGTTGCTTTAACTTGAGTCGAAGTATTTATAAGCATTTCTCTTATTGAAAAATCCCCTGTGGAAAAGCCCTGAGTTTTTGATTGTGGAAAATGGCATACAGAAATGGGATGGAAGAGAATTAATTTCTAACTATATATTTTGTTGTATCTTCACAATTTGAAAATAATGTCTACTTTAAAAACACTTCAAACATCTACTTTAAACACATGATATTAAAGGCAGAAGTCCAGTTTTTCATCACGGCAGCTGCTTAGAAGACTTAAAGATTTAAGAAATTTTAAAGCAGAATTTTGAAGGAAATCACAGAGAAATATAGGCATTATGTGAGTTGAGCTAGGTTTTTAAAGTAATTGGTAAATACTAACACTACATTTACTGATACAGACCAAGTAAAAATGGACTCTGCCTCAAGGAATGTAGAATATATCAAGTCTGGGGCTTTGTCTTTCTTGCCTTCTACAGCAAAACAGAAATCAATATATTTTAGCTCTTTACAGGTAGGTAAACACATGCGCATGTGTACAAACACACACACATACACACACAGAAATGCACAGCCTGGTCTTAGCTCTGTTGACTCTGTTAATTACAGCCCACAAATGCTACATAAATGCTCTTATCTCCTGCTTTTTCTCAATGCACTGAGAAATGTCATCTGCCATGACCTGGATGGGATTGGAAAATCTACAGGCACATGGTTATTGACAAGCAGTCGACCTCAAGAAAAAGGAAATACTTAACTGTCCTGTATCATCCAGGCTAGGCATCAAGGAAAGTTGATACATGGAAGTTTTGTTCAAAGGCAGCAAAACAAATGCTTTTAATGAAAAGCTCCAAACACCTATATTCCCATTTGGGAAATAAATCATGTCAGTACACTGAGAATAGGTGCAGCTCTTTGAATGCACTCACCTCGAGGTACATCGGTCAAAGGAAAGTTTCACCAACCTAAGCAGGACCCTTACTGATATACAACTTGGAATGCAAATGAGTATTTTTCTTCGTTCTGTTTAAACTCCTTCCCAAACAACAAACTAAACCAAAAAAGTCACTCATCTACCAAAATAAGACCATCCATGCAAATCAGACGGGTCAGGGCAAAATACTGATATTTTAAATTTGCACTTTCGGTAGTATGAAGTAGGAACTTAATAAGTGAACCTCAATATAGATTAGGGTTAGAGATCCGTAAGAACAGTCAAGAAATTGGATTTAATATCTCATCTAACAGAAATCACAGCTTAATTAAGAGCCTAGCAATACTCCGCACTATAGTGACACTGCAGTGCACTTTACTTAGTCATGTCCTGTTGATATCAAATTTTCACTATTATTTTTGCTATTACTGTCACCTTTTTTTTTGCCTGCTTTGGAAATGCTTGTTCGTGCTCGTCAAACCTAGTTAATGGATGTTAATGAGCTCTCTCAGGATTACAAAGGGGAAGACAGGAAAAGAAGGTAAGATGGGAAAATAAAATATGGAACCAAAAGATAAAGACTACAGTAAAGAGGAATAAATGTCAGAGTCTGTTTTTCCTATGTTGTATGTTTTTCAGCAGAGAAATGGGACGGAGCAGCCTTTTCTCTCCTCCTGAAAAACCAGGCATCAGGTAAACCTTCCTTGACATCCTAGTCACACAAAGCAGGTGCGCCAGCATTCCCAGGAGCACTGTGCTTCCCCAGAAAGCCAGGGTCCTGCAGAGCCTCCTTAGGTCCCCACGCACGGGGATGGGTTTCCTCAGCTCGGTGACAGTGGCTTGGCCAAGTGGGAGCCCCCCAGCGCCCCAGGCCTGCTGGGGCCCTGCCTATCTCCGGGAGATAACGCAAGGCACAGGTATCTCCTACACCTTTGGATTGTCAAACACGAGGCAGCTGGCTGCAACTACTGCATGCGAAGTCAAGGAAATTTAAATATTGACTCGAGTTGCAAAATCCAGACTTCGAATACCTCTGAATTTAGATGGGTCGGGTCAAGAATTTACGTTCAGTCTGTCACCCAAGCAGAGGCCAGCTGAAAAATGTGCTTACCTGTTAACTCCCACAATCATTAGTGTGAATCGACAAGGTTTTACTACATATAGATAAGTTAATGCACCCTCTCAAGTTGCACAAAAGCCTCAAAGGTCTGGAAGTACCTTTTAATTAGCGTAAGCAAAGGAGATGGACATTTATGTGTTGAAGGCAGTAGGCACCAGTCCGGATTCAGTCTCACTTACTTCCATTCTACACACAGGTAATTTTGCTTATGCCATTGGAATTACCTGCCTTTTACAACAGCGTCATGCCACTGCACATTCAAGATAAGCAGCTGCAAGGAAAGGCACTTGAAAGAGAGAAAAGATAAAGAGAAATATATGTGTAAACTAGTCTTTGTAGCATTAAGTGAACCATCATCTAACTTTAAGAAATGCAGCAAGGAGGTGGCAACGGTTTGTTGCAGAAGCCCCGAGTGAAAGGCCAGGTCTGGTGGGAGCGGTGGCGGGGGTGAGACGCGGCCACGGCCAGGCAAGGGAGCAGCCTTCCTCGGCAGGAGCTCCCGCGAGGCCGCCCTCCAAGCTTCCTTGCTCCTCAAGCAGCCGGGGGCATCTCGCAAAGCAGAAAATCAGAGTTTGCAGGGAAATCTTTGCAGGTGAGAACATTTGACATGCATCTTCCAGAAGGGCTCGATGCGGGTTTAAACAAGAAACAAAGTAAAAGGTATACTAAGAATGACTGCATAAAACTGAATCAGAATCTAAACATTTTAATCTCACTAAAACAAAATGTTTGGATATTAGATAGAAGCAAGGTTTCCATAGTAATATGTCTTTTTTCTTCCTTTTTTTTTTGAATTTTCAATCACTTCAGTTTGTTTTTCAAAAAGCAATATTTTACAGGAAAGACTTGCTTTGATCTAATGACATTCTGGCCCAGTAGCAGCTTCTGTGAAAGCAGAATTTAGATTAATACATTATTGATTAAGTTTCTACTCTAATTTCCTTTTAAAACAATTTATGTTAGACGATTTACTAAAATATTCCCAGTAAACCACTGTAGCTCCAGTATTTACCCACACAGTATATAAGCCATACCAGAATTCAGGATAAGCAAGCATAGCTCCTGCTACTTCTAGTGGCAATATTAGTTTTGTGCATGCATGTATGCAATTTTGTCCTGTGTATTCACTAACTCCTGTTCCCAACACACACAGATAAATTGTTCATAAACGGTATTTTCGATTTTATCAATACTAAACAGCACTTACAATAACCATTCCATACCTAACCCAAGAATCCTAAAATTGTTTAATACGGATAGGAAATGTGAGGAAGTGGCTTCATTCCCTGCTTAAACCGTAGCATTGCTCGAAAATAAGACAGTAACAGGAGCCTCCCCAAGAACGGGAACACAGTCATTTCATAAGGAATTCAAAACTTCTCCAGAAAGACACTGTTGTGGGGGGCCTTCAAAAATGGCAACAATTGTACAGGAATTTAAGATGCTGCTCAGACAGCTGCAATTCTGTATTACAGTGTGAACATGCCAAAAAGCAGAGAGATATTTTCAAGGTGGAAGTGGAATCAGTACCCAGCCTGCTGCATTAGATGGTACTTCAGCATCTAAAATTTTCTTTCTCACATAATTACTGAAGCTTGGGGGGTCTTTTCCTTTTCTTCTTCATTGATGACATTCCTTATCAAAGGTTAAGAACACACAGCGGAAGGAAAAGAACTACATTAAAATTCTTTGGGGGATATTTCCTGCTTTAATGGAATTTTCTTTAAGAAATTCTAAACTAAAAGATAATGAAAGCCTTAAGAAATGAGGTTCCTAAGCTGAGGTCTTCACTTTACTGCAGGAAACAGTACCTGTGTCTAAGTAACAGATAGATATACAAAGCATGACAGATCTCTTTTCCTGGGCTACCTGAAACTTAAATTTATCTTTATTTTGATGACAAGCAGATAACCCATAGCCATTTTTTAAGTATGTACTTCTTCCTGATACATACAAAATAATATCTGAATAAAACAATACCTAAATAATCCTTTCTACTGTTTGAAGGATAGCTTGCAAAGTAAGTCAAGGGATCCGTGTCGGTTTTACACCAGCTGCAAATCTGGCCCTACAGCTGTGGCGAGCAAAGCCCTCAGAGGCCCAGAGAGGCTTCCCTGTCAGGCGTGGGCGCTGAGCGAGCCGCGAGCGCTCCCGACTCGGAAGCCCTGGTAATGGACTATAGATCCTGACCCCATAGGAATAAGCTGCATTAGAGAGTGTCTATTGAAATCGATAAAACGCACCCAATTTATGATTTTTTTTCCTCCTACAATTCCTAAGGCCACCATGTGTATGCCATCAATGTAAAAATTTCAAAATATCTCTAAATAATTTTAGAATAAATATTAAAGTTACATCCATTTTGAGGCAGAAGGGAAAATAAAAGAAGTACTTCTGAAAAGGAGGTCTTATTTTTGGCAATAAAACTTTAAGCCCTCTCCTCCTCCTCCCTCCCCAGCCCCTCAGGTTGATTCATTTCTCATTCAAATTTAAAATGCACAGAGAGGCTGCAACGGCCCCACAGAAGATTGATATGCGCTGCACTCCACACATGGCTCGGCTCTTTATTCCAAAGCCTGGCAGGACAACGTTGGGTTTTCTGATATTATTATTTCAAACATATACTAAACAGGGACTGACACACAAAAAAAAAAAAAAAAAAAAAAACACAGTGCAATGCGAGTCCCCTTTAAAAAAAATACAAATTGTTACTATAGCGCTTGGAGAGAAAGGGAGAGAGAGATTCACAATGCAGGCTCAGAACTTGGCAACCTGTAAAAGTGCCCAGTCGAAAATTACTAACAGCTGGAGATGACAGTTGTTTTAACAGCTGAGCTGACAGGATTAATTTAAATGCACTGAAATCAAAAGTAGATAACACCTGTTTAGTCTTCCAGGGCCATTCGACAAGGTAGGCCAAAGGAAAAATGCAGTGCCAGGCGTGTGTGTGCGCGTGTGTGTATACGTGTGCACGTGTGTATGTATCTATGTTCAGACGTGGGTGCGTGCGTGTGTCTCGGTCCCCCGGCAGGGGCTGAGGGACTCCAGGAAGGCAGGCAGGCAGCAGGAAGGGGGCACGTTCTGGTGGGTGCGCGCGGGGCAGACGGGGCTGCCTGCACAGGGCCGGGGCAGCTCGGCCCCGTCAGCTCCCAACATCTGGTTCCCATTGTGCCCAGCCTCCTTCCTCCCCCTGCCTCGCTTATCCGAGGTCTCTGACCCAAACCCGATGAGGAATAAAGATCACTGGGTTTTAAAGCCGCAGTTTCTCACTCGAGCATCCCGCAACCCTCCCAGGTCAATTAACGCGTTCCCTTTGAGCCCCTCAGCACGGAGGCTCCTACACGCTCCCTCCCACCCTCTCCTTCCCCAAACTAAAAACAAAACAAAAAATTCCTCACCTTCTTGCCATGCCAGAGCTTGGAGCTCGTGTGCTCACAAAATAAATAGATAAATTCCGCAAAGGGAGTGGGGAAAACATGCAAAACACCAAGAGCAAGGAAAAAGGGGATGATTTGATGGGGCTGCTTCACGTGCGGGCACCCCGCTGAGGAGAGGGCAAGCTCTGCCTGTGAGCAACCCCCCATTTCAGGCCGAGGGCTTCCAAACCGAGCCCCGCACATTCACCCCTGGTTAGGGAGATGGAGGGGCAACAGGGAGAATCACAGATATCCTCTATTACGGCGTCAGCCTGCGCCAGAGAGGGAAGGAGGTGAGAGAACTGGCTATGGGGAGCCTGCTTTTCACTGCAGCCCTCGGCGCAGTGTAGGCGCCCGCACAGGTTTCGGTCCAAGCTCCTCATCACCAAAGCTCCCTCCCATCTCCTTCTGCTATAAACAGTAATAAGCTTCATATAGGTTAATTCCACATTGCCAAGAAAAAAAATAAAAATAAAAAGCACTGCCTAAATTGTATCTGTAGTTTAATATTTAATAAATGCAGGAAGATGATGTTGAAATTAGTATCCTGGTAAAACTATCACCTGGACGAAGGTAACATGAACAGCAGTTTTGTCAGAAGAAGGAAAATTCAAGTGCACCTCTCAGGGCTAGGCCTTGAATGCAGTTAACTTAAGTAAATCTAGAACCAGCACTGATTTACCTAGAAAAGTTCACGTTTGGGTCCAAAACTGCCTTCATTTTGTTTCACAAGAAAATGCCAAGACACTTCAAAGCTCAAGTCACAAGGATTTCTGTCTACAGGCACACTTTAGACGCTGAACTAATTTTAAGGAAGCTGTGAAATTCCTTGCAATGGAGTGCACTTGGGTTTGACTGGTGTGCGCTAGTCTATACACTGGGGGATTGCAGGGATTTTAGTGCACCACTAGCACCCAGCTCCGTGATGCCGGTTTTGCCAGCTCTATCCACGGCAGGAGATCTGCACCAAAATAAGGATACCCAACACCTGCGAGGAAAGTGAAGAACTTCTCCCATTAAATATTCATCTTTTTTAAAAAAAAAGCAGGAAAAAAATGAACTTTTTCCACAGATAAACCTAAAGATCCCCAATATGTTACTAGAATATTTGGCTAATACCAGAGGGCATTTTCCCTGTTATTTTTCATGTCCATGAACCTCTGCATTTCTGGATCCTGGCCAAGTCTGGAAACAGAACTGCCAAATAACATGTGAGAGGCTGTTCTCCTGACAATTCCAATTTGGCTGGTAGTTGGAAATGACAGAAATCCCCTGAGAAAACCAGCACTAACGATAGTTCAATGTTGAGTACGCAGACACAAGAACCTTTATGTTTACTATCCAAAATAAAAAAAGAAATATCTTAAAGAAAGAAACAGTGCAATAAAATCAGAAAAAAAAAAGAAAAAAAAGCGTATTTAGAAGAGAAAAAAGCTCTCTCTCCCACACCAACAAACCCCAAAAAAAACAGTGTTATAAAATTGTAAGAAAAATCATATCAGGCAGGCAGGATCACCACTGCTTTTACTCATGCTTCATTCTTACACATTTCATAAAATCTATCTGCACTTCTAAATCATTCACTTCCATTAATATTACTTTAGGTTTTTTTGCTGCCTTTTTAAGGGCTATTTCAAAGTTTTCAGCCTGTTGGGCATGTGATGATAATTGCTGTTCTGTTCTGGTTAATGACAGAGCCCTCTCCTTGCACAAAATAAGAAGCAGTTTCTTCGCCGCTTTTTATTTCTTTACACAACTCAGAGGCTCAAAGAAGATAATTACAAACAATGCCTGAAGAATGGTTCAGTTAATGTTAATTTATACAACAAACTAATTACTACCAAATGGTAAAAAATCACATGTGGAAGTTCCTGTCTCCCACGCACACAACTAAACCAGCAGCCATCTGTCTCAGCCTGGGAGCTCTCAGTGACAGCCGAGGAAAGCGAGGCAAAGGATGGATCCGGATACACTTCTCCTTCTGACACAAAATCATGGCATTTAAACACCAGGCTCTGTATAGTGAGCTGAGCAGCAGCACTTTTTTTCCCTTTCCTTCATAAAACAAACAAATAAAGTACTGGCATCTATAGCTACCTCTCTATCTAAATTTTATCGCAGTTTCAAGAACCAAGGTGAGTTCTCACACACCTCCATCAACTTTAATCCTTCCTCTTGGCAATTTCTATATAATACCCCTTACAACATCCTTAGCTACTGCCTGTAAGAAAACACGAGGTGAGACATTTTTTGAGTTTGCTTACAGTAAGTTAGACATCACAAAATAAAACAACATGCTTTCTTTGTTTTGTTTCAGCATCTTTTTCACAACCTGAGAAGGCAATATTTTCCAAAAAATTTGAAATATCAAAGCCAGTACAATTGTTAAACACCTTTATGGGATGCTCATTAAAAACTGACAGCGAAAAATAGCTGGGAACAAATCCTGAAGCCTTTGTTCAGTTTAAAATCTCATTGAATTCAATGCGAGTGTTACCTTACTGAGGACTTCAATACCAGATCCTTTACATGAATAAAAACCCTGGCATTTTGACTGTTAATTATTCCCTGATTAGCTTGCATCTAGTGCAACAAACTAAACACAATATTATCCCCTAAGCTCTGTACAGGAAATCTCAACTCCAATATTCTCCTCTCCCTGTGAGACCAGAACTCCAACTGTCATCAAAGAAAGTGCTGTACATGAATAGGAGCAAAATATCAGAGTTTAGACTCACAGTATTGATTTCAGAGAAGAATTTTCTCACTAATACTAAAAACTTGAAAATCTTCCCTGTTTTGAACACAAGGGAAAATTCTCGTACTGGAAAATGATCTCTGTGTATCTTATTTAAGTCCAGTGCCCTTATATGTTTACGTGAATCCCGTGACAGTGTCAAAATGGAGCCTTATGATTTTATTAGAAAGAGACAGCCAGGACAGGGTAAAGACTGAATGTCATTTAGTAAAGACTACAAAACTATGAATTTGTTTCTGAGTATTTAACCTTCCAGGAAGAAAGAACATGTTTCAGATGGCCTGAAATGATAACAAGTGCTAAAGCAATTTAAAACAAGGTTCCTGTAATCTCACATGCCCTCAATAACAGAATCATTATTCCTACATGGCAAGAGCAGTTTCGACAGCTTAAATGAAGTAAGCAAGAAGGGATCGCAAGAGAACCTGCATAACCAAACAATAATGCCTAATTATCACCTATTCATAACCCACAAAAAAGATTAAAAAAAAAAAGAAAAGAAATGGTTCCTACATATGGCCAAGAAAACAGGATTCTATGGAACAAAGTATATTCACCGAAGTAAGGGAGGAAGAAGCAATTTTTCACAGTCACTCGGTCATATTTCTCCTAATTATTTTTTATCACTAGGTTACGTCCTATAGTTTTCTGTGAACAGACAGCATCCTTCATACTGTTGTACATTCCCCCTTGTTTTAGGTGAAAGATTAGTTTTACGTTTCCCTTTCCCTTTTAGGGTGGAAAAATCCACACTTTCAGAAGGGGCTCCTCCTTCCCGCTGTACCTCGAGCTGGACTTTGCTGTAACAAGTGACCAGCAGCTTTCGTTGAGGAGCTGGTGTGTGAAATGACTCCTGGCGCTGCACCCAGCTGCACTGCTGGGACGAGACAAAAAAGGAAGGGTCTTTCACGAAGACCCTTCTGCATGCTGCAAGGAAGCTGCAGTACTGCAGGGGAGCCCTGCGCCGTGACTGATTTCAGGCCTCTGCCCTCCTCTTTCACCCCAAGTAGCCCCGAGCAGCTCTCACGGCCAAAAGTCTGCCTCTAATTTTAGTTCCTGCTTCTGGCACATGTTGTGTCCTAGATCACCGAAAGCCTTGAATTAATACACTAAGACCTGGTATTAAGCTAAAGAACTGACAGCTTTACGGGCTGCATTGAGCCTGTGAGGAAGGCTACCTGGAACTGCCTAAATAATCTGGACGTCTTGTTCTAGTGCGAACAAGATTTGCGAGAAAAGCAAGCAAGCCAACCCCACTGGCAGCTCTGCTGTTATGACTGTCCCAGGATCCATCAGATTTCAAGAGCAAAATCATGGGGGAGAGGAGGAGGCCTGCAGAACACTACAGCACATCCTTTAACATCCCTCCGAGTTTGACAAGCTACACTGAGAAGTTCAGAAAAATGGTCACTCCCTTCCATTTTGCCACGGTGGAGGCTGTTTATTCAAGAGCAGGTAGCATCTTCATTTTTCTCCTCCTGCTGCTTATCCAACTGTCTTCAAACCTACTGACTGAAGCAGATGACTCAAAAAACAGCCATGCACTGCACTGTATTTGCTCCTAGAAATACTTGGCAGTGCAGTGTTTGGTCCAGTTTGTCTCATTTCTGGTGAACATTTACAGCCCCAGCAGGTGAGCAGAACACTTGTTAGCAACACCCTGGGAGAAAGCAAGCATGAAACGGCACCGAGGGCTGGACCCTCCCCAGCACCATAACAGCACCTCGCTTCATGCTGTTATGCCAGGCACAAGGTCAGGACAGGAGGGTGACTGGCTACCCTTCTGCTTACCACTGATAAGAGCTGTCCATTTTGTACTAGTGACAAAGAAAGAGGAGAGGAAAGATAAAAAAATAAAACAGTTGTATTAAAAAATTGGGAAAATGTTGGGCATTGTGAGAAAGTATGTGAATTTTGCTTTCTGACTTCTGTATAACGTATGTTACATCCACTGTGTGTTCTGTTCTGTTTTTCAGTGACTGGTATAGCAACAAAACACTGATGGTATCACGATCGGCATCTCAAAAAGGCTGCATGTTTTGCAGCAAAAAGAACAAGGTCTAGCCCAAACCCCCACATCATGCGTACTATTTATTTTAATAATTTTATGATTAGTTACAGAATGATGCTCAGTGACAGCTTCTTAATGCCTCTGAACTCAGACGGGATTGACTTGGGCAAACTTGTAAAGGAAGAATGCGCTGTGCCTGCATGCGCATCCCGCACCCCAAAGCTTAATGGGAGCTGGGAATCAATTAGGTGACACAGCAAGAGGACATGCATAAAAAAGACTTAACTTAAAATAATCTTCAGTGAAATGTCTCCAGATTTAGTTAAACAGCATTGCTGATTAAGGCTGTACATGAGCTCAGTGTGGAAGCCAGAACTGTTGCAGCTGAAAATCATTAGCAGAAGCCTGCTCTCCTCTGGTTTCATCTTCATGTATTCATTTCACTTGCAGAAAAAAAGAAGTATTTGGGAACACACTGCATTAAGTCTAGTGTATAGACATCTCAGCAAAAATACATTAACATGCTTTATGCTTTGGGATATTGGGACAGTGTCCCAATATCATAGGATTTGAGTGAATATACAGTAATGACTACAGTTGAAACATAGCTTTTCTCCTTACTTGTTGACTTTTTTGCCTTTTTTTCTTTTCTGGTACCAGACTGTGAGAGATATATGTTCAGATACTGAAATGGGATGTGTGTTGTGGGAAAAGCAGAAAAAAAGCTTAGCAAAAAAAGATTGAGGCTGCATAAAAAAACCAAGAGGCTTCTTCTTCTTCCATGTAATCTTTATCTCTAGACTATTTACCTTTAGATTGTGTACCCTAATCTACAGAACAAAACTAATGTAAAATTCCAAGCTCTACTGGAAAAACGGGATACTTGGGTAGCCTCTTTCAAGTTAGGAGTGCCTTTTTTCTTTCTGTTAACATATTCAGACAGCAATAGTAACTTCTTTTTTTTTTTTTTTTTTTGTAATGTGGAAATTTGCCCTCGAGCATAAGGGCTGTGCCTTCGGAATTGCATTTCCTAGATATTTAGAAAAGATTTACGAGTAACAGCCAAGCAGCATATCCCACACACAACCAATTGTCTGTGACTGCAGGCATGGATAAAAATACTGCTGGACTTGAGCTCCTTTTGTGCCTGTCTTCGCCTGGGTTTCTATTTATCCAAAACTTCAGTAATTTAAGTAATTTTGCCTAAAAAGCTCTGATGGACAGTTCAGGTTGATACTCTTCCCCGCGTGTTGCAGAATATGTACACGTGTGCTAAATTGCTGTTTCCACCTGGCAGGAATCCGGCTGGCCCTCCCTGTCACAGGCCTGTGGCTCTCCTTCCTTACACTAACGAGCATTTCGTACAAGTCCAAAGGACCAGTCTGTGGGTGCTCCCTCATCTGGCTAGCCTGCAGGGTATCACTTAGATACAATCTATCCTCCCATCTAGTCAATAGCAATGTAAGCTTCCAGCAATTGCTGCCTGCACAGGCTTTGGCGTTGTTACCTTTCAGTTCTGTTAATAATGCTCTTTCTAGGAATAAGCATAATCCCTGTCTGCATGGGGATAATGCACCAATCCACGTCGGGTTCTTTTCAACTCCTCCACTGGGTCAGATGCTGCCTTCTTCAAATGCAGCTATTGCTCATTCGGTGAGAGTCACAAACTTAGGTCTGAGAGCAAAATTTGGCCCGCGACATTCTGAAGTGCCTATTAACTCTCCCCCACTCTGAAATAAATCAGGATGAGATTCCTCTCAAGCACAATGAGCCTAAACCATAAGCCATACTGCTCACACCAGGGAGACCAGGAATTCAACTTCAGTCATATGGTTCCCTCTCCTCTCCCAGACTCACATCAGGAAAAAGGAGAAAAGGGCAGCAGGTTCATTAAATCACAGGACGTGGCCCGCGCGGGGCCTAAGGAGAGCGCAATCTTGCAAAAGTGACAAAAGGTGCGGGTCCCTGCCTTCAAACCCAGCAGAGCCGAGACATGCAGCGCTGCACCTACCTCCAGCTCTGTCTGCTTTGAACTTAAATCATTTTCTGCAAGAGCAGAAGAGGCTTCGTCTGCCGCCCCCCTACTCCTGCTTGCCCGAACTCGGGGGTGAGAGCTCCTGTTTACGGCGGGCTGCAGCCCTGTGTTGCCAGCTGTCAGTCAGAGCCCCATTCATCTTGGGGAGGCGCAATGGGGAGGAAGGGGGAGAAAAGAAAGCGGGAGGACCTTTGCGTTGATCCCTGATGTCTGGGAAGGAAAAAGGGAGAGAGAGAGAAGAAGAAGAGCGAGGGAAAGCGAAGGAGAAAGTGAGAGAGATTAGAGGGGAACCAAACTAGAGAGGAAGATAAACAGAGCCAAAAAGAAAAATGTCCTTTGTTCGTGTAAATGGCTCTCTGCTCCCAAGCCCTCGGCATGACTAATGCCACGCTGTGGTGTGTAAACCTCTTGGGCACATAACACAAACAAAGCATAACTCGGCCTGAGCAAACAAAGGCCTAAGCAACAGTGATTGAATTCATCTTAAAACAACAAATCAATTCTTCCCTATTAATGCCCTAAATACCAGCGTAGGAGCGCTGTCCTGTTGTAATAAACAGCCATGTGTTCAATTACCGTCTGTTTTCCCAACTACTGCTCTCTACAGTAATTACACCATGCAATGCATTCTACATTGACATTATATTAATGTGCTGGGAGGAGAGATCTTAAATACGAATTAAATCAAGGCTAAACATTTCAAAAAGCCTCGCAGAGCCGCACGCGTGCTACCAGGGCATTGCTCAGTAGAAAGCCCAGGCGGGTTTTTCTGTTCAGTCACTTTTCACTTTGGTGCCCTGGCTAAATAAATAAATAAAAAGCGAGCTCCAGAGAACGAGGCTGCCCTAGAAGATTGTCACGGGCACCTTTCACACCAGGGCTTTCAGCATCCACTTCACCTGTACCAGCTCCCCGCTCGGCGCGCGGCGTCTCACAGACACGAGCTTGTGTCACATCGGCAGAACAGCACCAACAAAAAGCCTTCAGCAACAGGCAGGCGACAACAACAACAAAGGAAAAACCCGAGGCAGAAAACTTTCCGTACTGAGACAAATGCAGGAGAATAAAAGTTTAAGAAAAGGTTCCTTACCCTTTTGCAGAACTGTCAAACAACTTCTATTGACTACTGAATAGCACACGGCAAACAGACCAAACAAAAGATATGATGAAAAATGTATTTACTTGTACGGGGCTCCTTCCCCCCACCTCAACCTTTCTTTCCATTTCACATACACCCACACTGCACAGTTTGCATTGTGTTGTTAAATAACCACTAGCAACCCAGCTGAAACAGTGGAAGGGTTTCTATGATGCTGTCAAGCACCAGACAGATGCTTGGCAGTGTCAATATGGTTCTTTACGTTTGGGTTGTGCCAAGGTTTGAAAAAAAATAAAATAGGAATAATAATAATGCTTGAGGAAAAAGAGAGAAAGATGGCAACGAGTTAGCACACGAACGTGCAATAAATTTTGAAATCAATGGAATATCGTCCTACCTGCTGGGTTTTATTTCAACAGTTGGAACTATTATGGAAACAGAGAAATACTGCTTTGCTTTCTGCTTGCACCCTGGATTGCAAGAATTTTAATAGAAAGCAAAATCCAGTTCTGGGGGTGCAGTGACTGCAGACTTCCAGGCCCCCAGCACACGCTCGCAGGCTGCTGCGGCAGGGACGTGACCAGCATGTCTGCAGTACGAACCCTGAGCAACTTCCAGCGAAGAAGAAAGAAAAAGAAAGTGACCTCAGGGCTACAAAACATTTCTGGATGAGGCTTTGGAAGATGCCGAAATTCCCAAGTTTGGAGGAAAACAAATTTGAAAGCTTTTCTGACTAAAATACTACAATTTACCCTCAAAACCACAAAGTGTTAACACTCAGATACATTTAAGTGACTTCATAAGAACTGCTCTTTTGTCCTTCTCCTCATGCCATTAAATACAAAAACACCCCTAGAAATTTTAAAGTAATCTTTTGAAATGTATTTTCACGGCATTCGTTTTTTGGGGGTTTTTTTGTTCTTTTTTTTTTTCACTTCAGCTGCCAAACCAAGTTGGGGAAAAGCTGTTCCCACCTGACCCAAAATGTTTTATTTAATCCTAATTGAAATGTTTTCATTTCTCTTTCATATTAATCATCTTAAACATTTAAAAACAAAAAAAAAATCATTTCCAATTAAACATTTTGTCCAAAAATGTTGACCGTTCCAAATTCCCTGCTATTTTTTGGCCAAAATTAAGTTGATAAATTGCTAAATGGCATCAGCCCTGACTTACTGTTTAAAAGGCTTGAGGGTTCCCCCCACTGCAAATTTCCCTTTCCCTGTTCTGAGTGCTGAGTTTCTGCATTACCCCACATAAATCATACACCTATAGCGCGGTTTCTCCTGGGGCGACACCGACCCACCCGCCGGAGCTGCACGAGGAGGGGAGACAGTGAAGGCCGCAGCTCTGTCTTCCCAGGATAGCTGATTTGCAAGGCAGGTGATGCAAACATTTGGGAAAAACTGCTGGTTCGAAATGGCACCCCGCAAGGCACCCCCAACACGCAGCCCAGGGCTGGCCGTGCCTCCTCCGTGAGCCGCTCCTATTAACAAAAAGACCAAGTATCCACTAGAAGAAACCCAAGCCGGCCCGTTTAATTAGGGTGAGCGCTTGCTATCCACTTCTTCACGTCAAACCGCACAGGCACACAAGCCTGGGAGGTCTGATTAATTTTAATATGCACGGTCGTGTCAAGCGCCTCGGGGGTAAGAGCGAGGGAAAAAAAATCCCACAAACCCTGCTAGCTTGACAAATAGGTTTCAGCTAAACGTTGCGCGTCTTGCCCAGATTAAGATGTTACTATTCAGCAAGGGCTTGAACCTTTAATATGAGGGACAAGAGGCCTGAGAAACAGGTGGCTCGCTCTTCACTTCTGAATAAATGACATTTCGGGGGAAAGCTGTGGCACATGAGCATACAAAAAGAGCTGGCACACTCCCTCATGTATATTTGTATATTAACAGGCTGAGTCAGAGATCTCTCCAGTAGCCATCCAAGGACTGAAAAGAAGCTCAGAAAGCTAAGGCTTTTCTGGGAAGAGAGAAGAAGAGAAATGAGGGAATAAGAGAGAAGAGGAAAGAAGGAAGAAGAGGGAAGACAGAAGAAGAGGAAAGAAGGAAGAAGAGGGAAGGGGAAGAAGAGGGAAGATGAGAGACTTCAAACTCATCTATCTGGGATATAACAGGCTCATTGAAATGAAATGGCTGTAACAGGTACAGCAAATTTTGAAAAAAACTATTGAAACCATATATATATACACACACACACACACACACACACACATGAATGTATCTCCCATAAAATGTAGTGAATGTACTCTGGAAGCAAATCTTAACTACAGGACCCATCAGGGAAGATTTCATTTTAAACCAGGGAGTGGGAAAGGGATGGCATCTTCTCTCCAAAGGCAGAAGTTTCCCACATCTCACTTGACCTGACCACACTACTTTCTTCTATACTTTCTTCTATACTTAAGATGCTGCATCAGCACCTCGGATGCCTTTACCAGAAGAGAAAAGAGAATTCCAAAAGCTATAAGCCTTTGAGGATGTAAGCAGCAGAGACTTGGAAGGCAATCTAAGCACATTTTGAAAACATCAATTTAAATAAACCATGACTATCGGGCTAAACTATTAGAAAGGAAAACACTTAAAAACTGAAGGTGACAAATGAACAAACTTCACTTTGAGCAAGTAAGTGCTGGCAGAGCTTCAAACTTGGCTACCTCTGTTCTAAAGTTAAAGCACTTGGTAATAAAGGTTTAAGCTACCACAGCATTAAAGAGTGCCTTCTCTTCACATAGACTTGTTTCATAAACTTCATCCTTCTCCCCCTGCCTCTCTTTTATTTTTTATTTTTTTTTATCAGCAGTATATGAATGCACATTCCCATATGGTGGTGTCTTTGAAAGAAGTGCATGGGGGTTTGATGCTGGCCTGCTCTACGAGATAAGACGTGCTTTCTGGTGACAGACTGTGCAGAGCAACATGCAACCGCCGTGCACTTGAAGCATCCTTGCACAGCAGCAGGAGTGTGTGGAACAAAACTTGAAAGTACTCAACTGAAAGCATCCTTGCTTGTCCTTCAGTAGAACGGCATTACAAAGCCTCTTCAGCACGTACTTTGTCAAAAGGACAGTGAAGAACCAGACAAAAGAAATTCAAACCTCGGCCAATTAGAGTATCCTTAGGCTTTTCCTCTGGATCTGTTCACTTTATTTCTTCCCACCTCATCAGATGCGGTTTAAAAACAAGAGGCTGCATTTCAAAGGCTTTGCTTCTTGTGCCTGTTAATGGTCTGCTTTGGAATTTATGGCTTAAGAAGAGGGAACCTCTTGATTTCTTTACATGAGATGTGATTAAAGTTTGATAATATTGGGAGATACTCTGGGATCTTATTTCAACTTGAGATTCTGAATGCAATACCGTTCACTTTTATAGACTACAAACCTGCTTAAACAACAGCCCTTAAATTACCACGAAAACAGGTGTTGTGATGTATAACGTAAACTTAAACATCAAACACAGAGAGCCTTTGGGGGATGTTCAGAAGACTAAAAAATCATGCCTGAGAGGCCTTTCTCATCACTTTCTTTCCTAAAAAAAAGGACTTACACGATTGAAGCGGACTATAATGGATGAGACTCAAATATTCACATTGCCTACTAAAGTTCTGCAAACATATGTCCCAGCAACCCTTTAAACTGCAGGCACATCATATGTTTACAACTATTGAACCACAATTTATTTTTTTATTTCCAGTAGCACCCAGAATGCACTACCTGCTTTCTTAATGCTTGAGATTAATTGTTGCTCAGGAGAGAGGATTAGCAAAGAGGACTAAAGCATGACCAGCAGACAGGAATGTTGGAGAGGCAACAATATTAAACACTATATGCACAAAAATACAATCCTTTTGTGCACATGCATGTGTGTGTATATGTATGTATACACACACACATATACATAAAAGTACATACACTTCACAGAGATGTGTGTATATGTGTATATATGTGTATTTATACCAAATTCTAAGCACTCATTTAAACAGTCAAATACCAATCTGAGTTTCAGGAGTTCTTTGTGTGGCAGGAGAATGAGCCATGCAGATGAATGAGCACACACACATATGAGCAGTTTCTGTGATCAAGTAGATGCCCATCTGATCCCTCTTATCTAGGCAGCCTACAAATTCTGTGCAACGCCACAGACTTGGCCTCAGAACATAAAGCCAGGAAGTTTTTACAGACAAAAGGCAGACCAATAAATAGTTTGTTGCAGAGACTGCTAAAATGGAAAATGACAACTGATTCTTAATCAAAAGTAAAGAAACGTAAAGAGCTAGCCAGTGCTCAGCCTATTCTGAAAGTAGCAGAGAATGGGCTTGCTTACTCCCCCCATATTTTTTTTCATCCCTCCTCCCCAGCTCAGGCCATAGGTTTAGAGAAACGGCTATACAGATTTCAGAGATTTAATTTTCCACAAGCACAGGCCATAAATTAAAATACGGCAATCCAATCCCATTAATAGTGCAAGAAAAAGCTAAGTGGCTGCTTTGGTCTTTGCTTTCATGAACTTGTGTCAAGTTCAGTGACTTCAAAGAGATTTCCATTTCATTTCTACAAATGAAGAGAACAGACAGAGAGTCTCTGTCATCCTCTGATGCCTTAAGAAAATAGAAGAAAAACATGCCTGTATCTCATTCGCTTAATGATTTTAGCTGCAAAAGGAATCCCATGGTCGGCAGACGACCCTCAGGGCAAGGGCTTGAGGTCTGTCACAGTATATAAGGCTTCTCCAAACCCACTCCATTATCTTCATTATTGTATAGCAGGAATAAAAGGGGACTGACTCCTCTTCTGAAGTCCAAGTTAGAAAGGACAGAATGTTTCATATAAAATAACATTGTGTGACTTCGGTAATAGGTTTATGCCTCTGGGGGCCTAAATACTAAAGCAGCATACAAGGATTTTCTGCAGAATTTGAGATGAGGAAAACGAACACTCTATCAGCAATGAGTAAAATTCCACATATTTTAGATTCACTGAAACACTCCCTGCCCCTGTGTCACCGTGACTCATTCTCAATCACATCGTTTCATGAAGCAAGAGCAAAATGGTAAGCTTAGGGAAAAGAAAAAAAAAAGGGCACAGGGCTTTAGGAACTAAGTAGAAATGCCTGGGAAAACCCAAGCCATGCACAAATGTGAGGAGGGAAAAGAAGCGACAGGCTTTTAGAAAGTTCTTACAAAAAGTAGGTGGAATATAGGAGGCTTCAACCAAGGGCATGCAAGGAACAAATCAACTTGGAAACCATTTATGTGAACGGTGATGCTTCCCTTGTCAGCGCATGTGTGGTACGTGTCCGCAAACGGGCATCCACACACTCACGTGCACATTCATATGCTCCGAGCACTGACATTGTAAAAAACTCCCTGCCATTTCCTGGCACAATTTACTGAGTATTAACCCTCGCTTTCTAACAAATGTTGCTTAAGAAAAACATTTGCCCTTAACATGGTCAGTCTTCGATCAATATTTTGCAGTTTCTGGCTTGTGCTCAAACCTCCTTTAAGAAAAGGGAATTCTTTTCACTGGCTCAACTGAGGTTTGGATCAAAACCCAAACTTGTCCATCCAGAACTGCTCTGTTTTTCAGTTCTGAAAAAATAGCCATTTGAAAGAATGGTTTAAAAGCACACTTCCCACAGTAATTCAGAAGACAATTTCAAACAATAAAAAAACAGAACAAATACAGCAGCCCACTATAAGAGTTAAATAATATATAAACTTTTGAGTACACAGAGAAATAGGCATCTGGCTCATATCTGGTCTTAGAAAGATCCAAGGGAAATTGATTTAATTGAACCTCAGTTATTGGTGCAAATATCTCCCTTTCCTCCAAAGAGAAACAAACTACTGTATTACTGTTATTGATGTAATACAGGACCGCTGAACCAAGTTTCTTGGTCTCAACCTATAGAGCTCCACAAACCAGTAAGTCTAAAAATTACTGAAAAACACAATGACCATACAACAGTGAATTGTTAACTACATGTGCTATTAAAAAATGCCACTTACAGCTTATTTATGGTGGGAATCATTAACATGCTGACTACCCAACTTGCAACCAGTGATGACTGACAGCTCTACTTTTGCACTATATGAAGAAGACACGACAGTAAGATTTTCTGCAAGAGTTCAAACAGAAAAAA
>NW_010584075.1:369594-380168 GCF_000705375.1 Tinamus guttatus | reverse complement strand
TATTTGTGGAGGATCTCTAAGAACAGACTTGCCTTCTTCACCTCAAAATACATATTTTTAATTAGCCACTCTACAAACAATCATGCTGCCTGAAGGAAGTGGGGGAGAGGCTTGTCAAGTTGATGCATTTGTCCCTCAATACCTTTCAATGCCTCTGTGCAAGTATAATTTTCTTCCTAGCCAGCTCACCTCTCTGGCCTCCTTTTGTTTCATGTCCCATTTCCCATTCTCTTGTAACTTCTGAACTTTCGTTGGTTTGATTTTAAGCAGAAAGGGAGAAAAGGAAAAAAAAAAACACACAAAAAACCCTTTCCTATTTTTTTTTTTTCCTCCTGGATGCGGAGTAAGCAGAGACATGAATATGGCACCCTCATAATGATTTAACTAGGGCTTAATGAAATTTTCATCACAACCTGCTGTTCATTTTAATGGCCTTTGAAAGACAATAGAACAATGGCTAGAGGGAAGAAAAGATTTTCTGTTGCATGCATTTGCAAAGCCCAACATCCAGTTGCTCCCCCTCCCCTTGCTTCCAATCTCTTCACAAAGCTGTACATCTTTTGTTTGTACTGTATATTTTCATTTTAGTAGAGCTAGGATAATGCACAGGCTCTGCAACCGTTCCCATGTCTATCTGTGGCCTCTCCCTAATGGAGTCTCTGTAGCAGATACAGCCTCCTACTCTGCACAGCATTTATATACTGCCCAGAAACCCCTGTTCTTTACTCTCTCAGAAATATAATTTTTATGTTTTCTCCCACTATACCATCCAGAGGGAAGATCTTTCCCAGTCAAAGGAATAAGGTCATGACATTGGCCAGTAAATCAACATAAGGACAAAGCATAATGCCCTGATTAAATGTAATATTTTAAAAGATGCTCAGACAAAGAATTGCTTCCCAGCAGCCCCTTATTGTGTGTTCCATCCAAGAAAGGAAAAACAATTTCATCCAGGCTTGGATAGATTTCTACCATCAGGCTTGTGTATGAGATAGGACACCTGTGTTTGTGCCTGGTTTTGTTCCAGCATAGAGGCTGTCCTAAAACTTTCTCGTAGGTGTTGTCAATTCATGCATAACCACTGAGGTGGCTTTTACAGCCAAGCTTTTAAACAGCTGAAGCAGATTTCTAAGATTTTCTACAACCAAAATAGGAAGGCACAAAACAAAATACAGCATGACTGTGGCGTGTTAAGGAATACAGCTCAGTGAGTCCACACAACATGAACAGATCCATGGTCCTCTCCCTGGAGGTTTAGCTATAAAATAACCATGCTGGATACCTATGGAGAGTATTGTGAGAACTCCATCCTGAACTTTTCAGCCAGCGGTTTAAATCTACACCAAATGGGCAGAGACTCCAAGCCTTACTTGAAGGAAAGCTGTTCTATGGCTTACAAGGGATGAGTCGCTTGGCCTTAGTCTCAGTCCACGGAGGACAAATGGCATTGCCACTGACTCAAAAGAGAGAATTCCCCCAGAGGTGGTCACTATACACCGGAGCTGAAATTTGTTAGCCAGATACAATACAGAGAAACACTATCATATTACCTACTTGCATGGCACCTGCACTGTAGATAAATAGTGAATGATGTGATGGGACCATCCAAAAGCTTTCTTGAATTCCAAATTTAACACTTTACTTTGCAAATAATGGCACATCTACTACATGTTTTAGAAAAAGAATGTCATTGCTGATAACACTGCTTCTTGCTCTAGATGCTGTCAGCAGTGGCGGGTAGAGGGAAACGTCATGGTGTAAATGACCCCCAGGCTATCACGAATACAATGTGCATTGTGCCTGCCTTGAGGACGGTAACAGGAGGCTTGTGCCTACTTTAATGGTGACAAAAAGACCATATATGTCAGACAAACGCTCTTATTTGGAAAAAGCTAAGAATGTTAGCAATGACAGGAGAGACTGTTAAAATTTTCTTTAATATAGGCAAGAACTATGAGTTCTTTATTTCAATTTTGCTAGCAAGAAAAAGTAAATAGAGCAGAAAATGGGAAAATTAGAAAGTATACATACCCAAAGAATATGGAGGGAGAAAAAAAAAAGGAAGATTTTGGCCAGTTTCCCAGGCCTTACCTTCTGGCTCATTTTTGATGAGCTCTTCCATTTTCCTTTGCTTAAGGGTGTCTACAACATCCGCTAAGCTCCCCTTGCGCCTCTCAGGGGTTCCCAGGGCTGTGCTGGACAATGATTCTCCACTCTGACGCCCACCTTCTTCTGCCTTCAGGGGTGAGGTAGATGAGTTGTGCGGGGCAAATGAAGACATCACTTTATTGCCATCAACTTCCTGAAAGAGGAGAAAAATTACATAAAACGTTTTCTTTTTTCCTTATTTTTTTTAAGAAAAGAAAGAAAAGATGGAAAAAAATAACAATCCTTTGTTCTTTTGAGTTCATTGCTGTTTGTTCTTCTGTTGAAACCTTTAAAAAAGCATGCAGTGCTTCAAAAACACCCAGAACAAAGCCTATCCATAGAGCATAAACCAAGATTACAGGCTGAAGTGAGCGAAGATCAGCTTGCAAGAGACGCACATAAAATGCAGTTTTCCCCTAATTGAGAAGTGCTCTACTCATAGGTTTCCTAATAACAACGATATTGATTATCTTTAATTGTTTGCTCCTTTAAAGCTTTCCTTAGAAAAAATATTCAGTTCTTAAAAGAATCGTTAATTTCCAATTTTTAAAAATACTTAATACTACAATGGCCAGTTGCTATAAGAAATGAAATAGTAATCAAATATCAAATGCCCTTTACTACACGATTTAACTCCCAAGTAGTTCACCCATCTCTAAGGAAGAAACAAATGTCTTCTGACTTCTAATTTAGCTTTATTCTCCTCTTCCATCTCATACCTGCATTCCTTGTAGAGACAATATTTTTCACAAGGGTGGCCCTAATGACTCTCACAGGTGGCATCATGGCAAAACCATAATTTCCTGCAATACACACACAATCCTCCTCACGTGAGAGTCCACACAGGTCTACTCATTAATTTTAATGGAAGCCAAAACTAGTTCCCACATCTGTAAACTTCCATTCATCAATGTGAGAGCCTTCTCCTCTGCACCTTCTATGATGTTCTCTCACGTTCTTTCCCCCTTTTATGTCCCTTTTATACCCTTCTGCAGACATCTCTGAATCCTTTTTCTTCTCTGCTAATATATGTCACCTAGATCTCACAAAAACTTCTATCTTTGTGAAAAGACAAAGCACGTCAATGTCCCCAAACACGGCTTGCTATATATACAATGCATGATATAACACTGCCCAAAGTAATACTCCCATCACCCATTATTAAAAGTTTTTATTTTGAACCAATTCTCCAGCCATTTTTCTTTTTCTTTCTTGTATTTCCTTATATTTTTGTTTTTCATATATTTAATTATTATTATTTCTAATAAAGTCACCAAAATATTTTGTGATTTGAGTTACAGAGTTGGTTGAAAAAGTCTAAACATCTTTTTAATTGTTTTCATATTGTAGGGTTTGAAATACACACATTTAGTGGTGTGCTATATTTTTATTGATTTTTTTCTGAGTAATTGTTGATGTCTCCAGCTTACTAAATCCAAATTTTCAGCAAGAAATTGATGTTCTCGTGCATGTAAATGTAAATTGCCAAAAATAATCTTGGTGAAATGTGAATTAAGCAACATGGTAGATATGAGGTAAAGAATATACTTGTTTTCACAGATTATCTCGTTTTGGCAAAAAGACTACTTTTGGTTAAGAAAACTTTTATCACAAGCAATTTTGAGCAGCTTGAATGTGTTATACTAGTGAATAAATTCCCTAACAGAATCGGATTTAACTAAGATTACAATCTGGGCCATCATATGCCCCAAAAGCCAAACCTAGTGATGTTAATGAGAGACTTTCTACTGACGTCAATGAGCTTTTGACCAGGCCTTAAAAAAATATTCTGAATGTGGTCAAAAGTACTGTTCCTTTTTTGAAAATCCTTCCATTTTTTGTTCTGCATTTGGAAAATTAACAGTTGTTAACAATGGACTTAAAAAATGAGGTGGAGCTGAATATATATAACAGAATCATACATATTAAATATATATATGTGTATATATATATATAAAATATGTATATACCAGAAAAAGCTATGTATTTTTTTAAGCAATGATATAGATTATCTGACTCTCTTGAGCATTCGTTCAAACATTCAAACATATTATCACCAAGTGGTAATTTCTCTCACACAAAAAAGGCCAAAAGAGGGAACATCTTCAAAAACTTGTCTCTGAATATCTTCGCCCTTCCAAGACAAAGAAACTAACTGCCTTAAATCCATCTATACTGTAAATTATTTGTGGGAACAACATAATTTCTACAAGGAGCTAGTTCCTTTGTTTCCAAACCAGGACCAGAGACACCCACTTGTATTTCTGGGCATATCTCCCAACAGACACAGAGACACACAAAGTGTTTGCAACAGGCCCCTAAAATGAAGGAATCGTCATTGCTGTGTCCCCGCATATTTTGCGTACAGGTAAATGTTTTTCTATGTACAAATACATGCTGAGTGCGTACTATTTTTTAAAAAGCAAATGTGAGCTTGTTTTGTAGATACAGCCATTTAGTAACTTTGTGGTCAGAGAAGGAATGTAAGAACGAAAGGACTGAAGAGAGAATGTAACGTAATATATGGTGATTTTCAAAATACACATCTTACAAATCACTTGCTGTTCAAGTGGGACTTGCCAGTATTTTTAAGACAGGTAGAAATTCACTGCCTCTAACACTGAGAAAAAGGAAGTATGAGGGGAAAAGACAAGAGGGTAGTGAGCACATAAAGCATTAGGAAAGAACTTGGGATACTCCATTCCCTAGGCATTTTAGATGTTCTCTTTAACCGTGGGCAATGCCACTTTTTTTTGTCCTGCATTTCAGTTTCCTACATGTAAAATAAGCACAAAAGAAGTAACTTCTTATGTGGTAAAGGTCTTGAAGAGAGAAACTCCTTAACAACACAGAGGTGCCCTGATACTGCAGCATGTATAAGGTACGACCGTTAAGAAGACTTCAAAGCTGGAAAGGAAAAAAAAAGGGTGGGGGGGACATTTTCTATGCAGAGTCCTAAAAGATAAATTACATATTAAACTACATGCCTATCTATTCATCCCTCAAATAAATTGTTTCCTTAGACTGCTCTCACTAGGCGTGCAGGTATGCAGTGTTTGCATATCACATACATGGGCTATTTATACACTTGTGGTATTTAACATACACTCCACTTAATCAAAACACATACAGTGGGGAAATGGCTGCAATCACATCTCAGTGGGCTAAATTACGGTACACCAGTGAATTATTCATTCAAAAAGATCTGTAGCAATCACACATTCATTGCGTGATTTGCAATCTAAGAGGAATCCTCTCTCTCCCATGCCAGGGGATTGAGCGTACACATGAGCTACTGGTGCCGATGAGAGCTGCATGTGTAAACTCTAGCACATCAGCTCAAGAAAATACCTTCCCCACGTAGCCATGATCTTCCTAATCTGTCATCATTTAGAACGACAACATGAAATACCCGACTACTCTCTTGGCTTTCATTCACTTTACTCCTTTCTGTTTACTTTGTTCTTTCTCATGTCATTATCAGGGGAAAGAAAAAAAAGAAAAAGAATTCTCAGTCATTCTGAGTTTTTAGTCACATAAAAATGAAGAAAAAGATGGTAATAGAAGCTAAGAAGCTCTTGGGAAAGAAACTCCGGAGAAACTTCGCATGAGAGTTTAACTGTGCCCCTGAAAACTTCCAGAGAAACCCTTAACAGGAAGGAAAAGAATCTCAAACCACAGTCTAAAATTAATGCCCTGGGAAAGAGGGTCCCCCAAACAAATGGGGCTTCGCGGATTGCTTCTTTGTAAAGACAAATTCATACAGCTTTAGTCTGATGGTCAATTTAGTCAGAAAAGCACTTTACAAAACTGCAATGAGCATTCATAAAAAAGCTAAATATCTATTAATGACATTTTAAAATGCAGTCCATTAAGGCACGCACAAATTCTGCTATCTCATTTCCCAAAACAGTAGGAAAAGAGATATTCCCTTTTACCAAAGAAGAGTCCCTCTCAGCTGTGTAATCATTTCACCTGCTCAAGTTTGATTACATTCCAGCCTCTGGCAATGCTAATCCTGGTAACAGTTTTATGCAGTTAGCAGCTGCTTCACGGATGGGACTGTATCGCGCATTTGCCTCGCGAATCGCTCTGCTCAGGTGCGCTGGCACAGCACCGCATCCACCTCGGAACGGGGACCGTACTCACCAACACCTGGTGCTGCTGCTGCTTGCTCTTCCCACTTCAGGAGGGCAGGCAAGAACCTAGAAAGATCCCGCTGACAGAAACACCCTACGCCCTTTTTGCTCCCCTCAGTAAAGGAAAACGGATTGACCCACGTTGCACGGCTTCTGCGTCTGCTCCGATCCACCACAAGACATGTTCACTTATAAGAAAGTTGCCAGTATATTGCCAAACAGCTTTCCACCTATGGAGGAAATATCTCTTCCAAGGTTTAATGATAAAACTGGCTTCTGCCCTTTCAGGATGAGGTCAATAATCTTCCTTTGTTAATCTTGGGCAAGCTTTACTTAATCTAGCCCCCTTGTCACCTTTGTGATTGACAGGAAAAGTCATGTCACTGGACAATGGACTTATCCTCACTGGGCAATATCTTTTCTAAAGATTACACAATGTTACCCTTGCTCTCATAAAAAGTGCAAACAGTTTGCTGTTAAAAGACCCTATTCATTCCACCTGTATCTTTCAAATTGTCTCGCTCTATTTCCAGGGTCCAATTCAGACCTTTTTCAGCTCTGAAATGGGATGGTAAAATGTTTAATGGAAAGAAACAGGTTGCACTTCGCTTGGTGAGACTTCTGAAATATCTTAGTGCTCTAAGTAGATGGCAGCTTCCTCTTCCTAATCTAAAGGACATTGCTCTTGATCTGCAATTAGATATGCAGTTGATCTGCAAATGTTATTGTGACATTAATATTTTGTCCCAAATCGACGAATAATGGAAGCAGAAGAAAACTCAGCACTAAGTCTGAAACTGTTAATTACCACCATATGGTATGCAAGCAGGCTGCATCTGCAGCAGAGAGAAGTAGTATGTGAATAAGGCTTTGGGCTTTGCAGCAACAAACACCTGGAATAAAACACTTGTGCTCTTAAAACAAGCACTGATATTGTCTGATTTCAAGCGGCTTGTCATTTCTAAAAGCAACCTAACAGGTTCTTTTTTCAAAGCTGGAATTTTGCCCATACTTTGCTATTTTACAATGGTTAAGGAAGATAAGAAAAGTTTGGGGTTTTTTTGCTCTGTTTTATTAATTATACATTTAGGCCTATCTGTTTTATAGTTTGCATAGTGTTCAGGAACCTGATAACCATATGACACAAGACAACCAAAAGACTGAATACTTCACACTTCTGAAGGCAAATGATTCTTAGCAATTTGTCTAAGATTTTGGCTATTTACTTTTATTTTAGCTAATAAACTTTTGGGGGAAATAATATCTATGTTAAAGATCCAACAGCATTACTACTTCAAGTGAAAAATCTCAAAGCTAATAAAAACATTCAACACCCGCGGCAGGTCCACCAACAATTATGAGAAAGACCAAATTTAGCAGTCCTAACATTTTTAAGGTTTAAAAGAAATAAAAAATATGCAAATATTCAAAAGCAAAAATGATCTTTTACAATTTTATGAATTGTACAAAGGTACAATTTTATCTTTTAAGGACAGTCTTTGCCTTAATGTAATTAATTTACTCAGGAGTATATGTGCCATCAACTTTTGGTGGGAACCCTACCTTTAAATCACTTAAGCGCATTTGAAAATTCCCTCCTTACGAAGCATATTCTAAGTCATAGCAGCTGTACTGCAGATACTGTCATAAACCTGCAGGATTTTTGTTTGCTGTCAGCCTGGCACCTTCAAGAAGATGAAATACATATTCTCCATGGCTTCCCTCTCAACACTCTCTTGAAAACTGTAGAATTCCTTAGCTTTTAGCTTACATTTAAATAGAGCTATTGTCTATAGGTTTCCTTCATGGAGCAAAGTTATCTATCAGTGACAGAAAGATTGGAGGGAGATTTAAAAGAAACAGTGGAGGATACAGAGAGAAAAATGGAGCCTGTATGTAAAAGTACATGAAGGAAAAAAAAAAAAAAAGGCGGAAGGGGATAAATACACTACTAGGAGTTAAGAACTGACAAGAACACATAATCCAATGAGGGATTAAAGAGTCACTGAAAGCTGCCATATAAGCAAACCTAGAAAGGCATCCTCAGGCTCTGGCTCTTCACACAGCCAATTCCTACACAGAAAGCCGATTTGTACGACCTGGGCTTTGATGAAGAGGAGCTGAAATATAACGGAGAAGGGAGAAGATGATGAAGAGATCTGAAGAGATAGTTCAAAAGGTCACCACAGTAGAAAAGTAAGAATTTAGATAAATTATTTTGGATGTAGGTGGACCACATACTTTAGGATAGAGAAGCCTGCTTTTTCTTATTACTGAGGTTATGCTACAGTCAAGAAAAATATACTCAAATTGGAATTCCTGTTGACCTTGCTGATGCAATGCATTTGGGATTCTATGCTCCACATTTTGGAAATATTATCAATTATCAGTCTTAGAGAAGTTTATTTCTAGTTCTCCACTTAAAGCATTAATACATTGCTTGGCAATCATTGCTACCTCCTGTCCTGTTATTTAGCATCAAGTGCTGTATTTAATTAATGACCTCTTTCTGAGGAAGCAGAAGATATAGTGGTAAGGATCTGAATGAGATGACTAACAGCTTTTTCCAGTGTTGCTGGACTCTAGGAACCTCCTTGAAAATGGTTCAAAGCTCAAATATAAGATCATTGACTCCATGAATTCTGCTATGCTGGACACTTTTCTTTATCCTTCACAGACAAAACTGGGATAATCCTTAATATTTTCTTGCAGTTCAGGGCATTTTTTTTTCTAATTGATGTGAAAAACCTCAAGATTATTGGACAAAACCTCATAGCAGTAGTATTTTGATTTTTATTGATGAATATTCAGCTTTTATTTTACTCTTTGATGTGCTAGAGCCCAAACATCTGAAAACGGAAATTGGGAACTCTCTATTAGAGTTATTGTGTTATCAAACACGACCCTACAATGTCTGAGGGTAACAGCAAAATTAACTTTGATTTTTCCCAAATCCCATGATCCTCAGGTGGCTGCCATCACTGCACCAGCTGCACTAGCAAAAGATTTCAAGCGTTTCCAAGCTTTGGAGGGGAGTTTTGAGGAACTGCCCTGATGTGTTCAAACAGAAGAACTAACTTACTTGTTTTGCATTGATTTATAACTTTACCTTCTGTGATATATAGAGCATAACAGTCTATTTTTTCTGAATATTTAAAGCGTACAACGAGAGAGAGAGGTGCCTACTGGAATTTTTGAAACATGCAGCAATATAGATTCATTTCATTCCCACTGATTTCATTAGAGGTTCCTGGAAATGAAGAGGAGGATCCAGCCTCACCTAACTAGCTGACTCTGCACATCTCCAGCACACCATTAACGAACGAGCTATCTACAGCACAGGGCACAATCTGATAACCAGGGCTTTAAGACAAACATTTCTTCTCTTCCTGCAGTTCTGCATTCCAGCCTGCTCAAAAACTTTCAGCACAAGTTTAGTATTTCTCACTGCTTGTCCCACTATTTCTATGGGATACATTGAAAATAGGAGGTATATGCAAACTACGTATCTGTTGATAGTAAAAAGTAAACGACAAAATGTTGAGTAAAATTCACACAGATGCGTGTTTTACTTTAAATTCACATATTTGTCCCATTTCCTGCCATGAAAATTGCCCTGCGTATAAACGTAAATTGCAAAGCTTACTAAAGAATGAAGGTACTAAACACAGTAAAATAATAATGACTTTATTTTGGGTAAAGGTAGTTAGTGACATAATTCCTGACAGAGATCTTCAGACCAGACCACTCCTACTGCCTTTTTTTTTTTCCTAGAGAAACTCATCTTAAGAATGCAATATAGGTTTACATCTATTTGCTCTCAAAATACTTGACAAACAAAAGTGGCATTTTGAGAACTCCTAATATGTTAGCTATAACCTGCAAAAACAAAGAACATGTTGTACTATGACAGCCTTGTTATCTTCTTCCTAGTAATCCTAATGCTTAAAAATAATATATAAAACTCTGCAAAAGCACTTTTAAGACTTTTATGATCCCTTCCTCATGGGACTAAAGATCACCCTTAAGAACTTGCCAAACAACCAAAAAAAAGACTACTTATCAAAATAGCTTGGTAATGTCTTCAGCATGCATTAATTCCTTCTAATAGTTTGGAAATCCTGGTATAAAATGATTATCTTTGTTAAAATATGAGATTACTAACCACATACAACAATTCCATTTTTGTAAGTGTTGCAAAATCTATGTCGATTGTCAAACCAGTTTTGCCACCTACTTTTTACTGTGAAGCAAACCCAGTTTCTGCACTACCTCCTTGAAAGGATG